>KZ806970.1:184031-194295 GCA_000696205.2 Oncopeltus fasciatus
TGTTTTTTTTTTTTTAAATATCAGAATATTAAATATTCTGATCTACTATGAACTATGTGTACAGGCACACCAAAAAACAGAAAAAATTATTACTTAAATTTATATTTAATTATTATTATTATAAATGAATCCAAATGTGTCTAGGTTAATTTACAACTAAAGAAACATTCTCAATTTAACATGGTATTCAATAACATCTCCTTAACTCTTTCCGAGTCACTTTGTTAACTTGGTTTCCACTTGGACTCACAACTGAATATATTATCAAGCAACAACAGTGGCCAAGACTCTTATACAGACTTTTAAACAAGTGCTCTCAGATTACAATAGAAAACAAGACCATAATATGACCAATCTGGACATACAGTGCCGCTAAGCCTTCCCATATCCAATAGCTTATGCAGATGGGCTGAAGATGTATTTATTTTAATTGAAACTGTATTTTGTTAAAAACAAAAGCCATAGGAAGTTGAGTTATTGTAAATAATAAAATGATAAACAAAAACTATGAGAAAAAGCAACGAAAAAGAACATGTAAGAAACAAGAGAAAAAGTATTCATCAAGTTTTTAAAAATGCACATTACTTATTGCACAGCAGTTACTTTGTTTTCAAAGATACAAACTCTAGTTCATAAGCTCATCTGCATTCTCGAATGGAGGTTATCTACTACTCCCTGTAACTGAACTCAAGGAACTAATCAGCAGGCATCTGATATTCTTCCCTTAAAGTGATCTAGTTTAGTGGGTAGGTGGGCATAAACCGAATTTTTTAATAATCCCTAAAAGACAAAAGCGGTGTCAGATTAAGAGACCTTGCTGGCAAAAAATAGATTCAATCTGTTGTAAAACCTGCTGTCAGCTCTTCTTGCTTGCAGCGAATTGTGTGCAGAACATCTGTCTTGCTGGAACCACATGTGTAGTCTTGTGTGAAGGAGGACATCTTAAAGAAGCTGTAGGAGTTGTTTTTATATGAATAATCAGCTCTGTTGAGTGGCCAATCAAATGAGTAAGGCTCAATCACCCAAATGCCGAGGTGTGGATTTGATCTTCCTCTTCTAATGGTATCCTCATCCCTTTCCTTATGCATCTTTTCATAATACAAAATTCCCTTACATGCATTATTTATAATTCTTAATATTACCTTATAGCCCTGCAGCACGCCTAGCTTCATCATGGCACTCGACAAAAATCATAATAATGCAAACTATTTAACTAGTTGTAAATTCTTCACGTAGGCTTCCACAGTCATCAGATGTATGTAAAGTTTTTTCCGGGTTGGACCGTGTAAAGTTTTTGATGGTTGCCGAGCTTTCGCACATCCTGTGATGGCTTCTTCAGGGCTGAATAGAGAGGTTTCTCTATTCAGCCCTGAAGAAGCCATCACAGGATGTGCGAAAGCTCGGCAACCATCAAAAACTTTACACGGTCCAACCCGGAAAAAACTTTACATATAGTTGTAAATTCATTTAAAAAATAAAAATGAGTACAAGCTCAAAAGCTATTTCTTATTAAATTAGTTACCTTAGTTATCTGCTAATCCTTCCACGACTGGACCCACCAAACAAGACCTCCACTAACAATATTGAACTCAGCATGGTAAGATATTTAAAGTACATTATTAATTCAATTAATGTTAAGTTTCCCAAAATGACCAAAGAAATATTGAACCTTGTTTGTAACAATTTTTGAGCATATTTTTTCTTAGCCCATCAGTCTAAGCTTATATCCATCTAAAATTCTCATCATTTGATTATTGCTTAAACAATCTATGGAAAAGCTACTTATTTCCCATTAATTATTTTTAAAAATACTGCTTTACTCCCTTGTGAATATTGCCTATAGAAAGGGGTAGAAAAAAAATGACCTGTCATGTGCTCCTATTTTTCCTTGATATTAAGTTCAAAAATTGAATTATGACTTGAAATGGCAAATTGAATGGCATTGAATTATGACTGAAATGAAAAAAATAGCAGGATTTGAAATGATCTAGCACCTTTAATTTGTATGTTGCCCAGCTGTGGGTTTTGGTTTCTTTCATAACTTTTTGGTCTTTAAAACGTTATATATGAAAATAGGGGTCATCTGCAAACCCTTACTTCACAAGTACAGCAGTCTAACAAGTCCCTTATTTTGAACTAGAGGAAACGGAAAAGACACACACAAAACCTGGGTTTATCCCAGCTCCATTTTATTAATTAAAATTTTATTAGACAATCTTAGCAGAAAATCCCTTAAAAATCCTGAAATAGTTAAAACTTATAACAAAAAAAAAAGAAAAAATCTAGTCAGACCTCTTTTAAGTTAAAGCAGCTCATACAGCATCCTGAGGAATGCACAGAGTAATAATAAACAATATTTAAATATTAAAATTAAAATTTTTCAGAATGGATAATCCATTCTAACTTAACCAAACTTAAGCAATTTAGAAATTAATTAATACAAACACAAACCTTATCAAAGCTGTATAATTTTCCCATACTAAAGCTCCATAGTAGATAAAATTATTTTTAGGACTGCTTGGATATTATAAAAGGTTAATGAGAGATTAAATAAAAAATACCTAACACCTCTCTAGATGTTTAAATAACAACACCTGAATAAATATCAATAAACCTGAATAAATATCAAACACCCTGAATAAATAAAATCATGTAAAATTTGCAAAAACAATCCTATTTAATGGCTGTATAATCTAATTTTCAAAACTCAAAAACATACAGACCACTTTTCTCCAGAAATGATTCTTAATTAAAAATTTGGTGGATCTGAAAGACATATTAAATAGCGTTCAATGATTAGGAGACCCACTTATCTACAATTTGAGAGGCACTCCTTTCGAGAGTTGGTCTATGAAATATAGTAGGCTCTAATTACAAAGCCGAAAATTCAAAATTATTTTAACCATCACCCAATGTACTAGTTACTTTCTTTCAAGGATGCTAGCTCCAAACAATGGTGACTATTCATTCTGGAATGCTTTGAAAACTTAAACTAGAGGAGTACGACTATGAATCTATAAGAAGGGAAGAACTAATCCAGCAGACCCTCTTTTGACAATTGAAGATAATAATGAACTAAAGGGAACCATAAGAGACTTACTAACTGACATGCAGTTTATTAATCAAAACTGTCATTGGGTCCACCAACTCCTCAAGGCCAATGAAAATTCAATTAGGTGATGAACTACCTTCTTTTGAAGATCCACTATTAAAATCATTCTGACTCAAGAAATAGATTCATAATATAAATCCTTTCAAAGCCCCTGTAAATTCTGGCAAAAAAAAAATGCTTCATTAGAAAATCATAGCCTGGCGATTCTTACATACATTACTCAGGGATAAACATTTTGAAGTAGACTTTTATAATGGATTTAACATAATTTTACTTTCAAATATTAAATATATGCGCAGACATGTAAAAATGTTCTCACAAACTAACAGATGTTCATGAAAAAGACGCAAAAACCACAGTAAAGGTCTGTCCCATAAAAAAAAATTACAGAGGACTGGACAAAACACTAGAAAAAGTAAGAATTGGCCCAATGTGAAAGCATCAATACTGGTATACAAAATAAGTTTAATTCAAAATAGGATCTTTAAATTTAAAATCTATTACTACTCCAACACTGACAAGCTCCTTAAAATTATTACATATCAAACTGTAACATAATTTTAACAATAAATGATAAATTTTTCCATCATGTTCAAGCATATAAATAAGAAACAGTCCAAGGCATAGAAATAGCTACTATGAGAACTACTTGACTTCTTCAGCTGATGTGCATTACGCAAACAAGTAGTTAAAGAGTGATATTTAGAACTAAGAGCTTTAGATATTATTTTTTTTTGTTGGGGTTTGGTCAAGGTAGATAAAAAAAAATTTTTTTTTTTTTAAAGTGTATTTTTTTATAATTATCAGCCGACGTTTCGGCTTACATCGTAAGCCATCTTCAGGGCTGTTGAAATACAATGTCATGAGAATACAATAATAATTTACAATAATATACTAATATTATNATTTAATATTATTCTATGATATAGAAAGAAGAAGAAAATTTTTTTTTTTTTATTCTTGGCCCTCTATAATACAGAATTGCCATAATATTGTGTAATATGATGTCAGAAGTATGAATGTAGTAAGCTATGTAGGAGAATTCAACATGCAGAAAACAAACTATTAAAAAATTAAAACATTAATTTACCACACCTACCTATCATGAAGACGAGAGGGGACGTCCTGTCTCTAAGTTCTCTAAGTATTTTTTGAGAAGGTCACCTTAGGTGGTGGAAAGGTGGGGGTGTGAGGGGGGGGGGGTAAGAGGCGGAGGGTACAAAGGGAGAGCGGCCTGTTTCAAAAGGGGCAATAAAAGGGCAAAGAAAAAAGGAAGGGCATTATTGCGAATAAGTAATTTTTGGAACTGGGGAAAATGTTTAACAGGTTTATTTTTAAGGAGGGCTAATAGTTTTTTAGGATGTTGAAAATGTTTGAATTAGTTGAAGAAATTTGTTCTATGTCCGTTCCAGTACCAATCCAGTTAACTACAGAATGGACATAGAACAAATTTCTTCAACTTATTCAAACATTTCAACACCCTAAAAACACTGAGCAGTTTTGTGTGTTCGTGTATGTGCTTGGTGTCATGTTTATGCACATACAAATTAATTTCCATTCTAACATGTTATCTTATCATGAAAATAGCACAATAGAACATTAATGAAATTTTCACGTAGGCTTCCACGGTCGTCAGATGTATTTACAGTTTCTTCTTCCGGGTTGAACCGTGTCAAGTTGTTGATAATTGCCGAGCTTTCGCACATCCTGTGAAGGCTTCTTCAGGGCTGAATTGAGAATGAGAGCTGTTTTCAAATCCAGGTGTGGTCTCTGCATCTCTTTAGAAATGCCAGTTGTGCCAGTAGTCTCATTTTACAGAGCGGAGATACTCTCAGAACCAGCCCAACTGCCAAAAGAAATAAGACACTTGAAGACCGCCTTCATGAAGAATGGCTACGACCGCAACACTGTAGACAAGGTCCAGAGGAAAAGGAATGGGCAGCGCAACAGGAAAGAGCGGGAAGCAGAAGAATTCCGAGGACAGGTAACCATCCCCTATGTCAAAGGGACAACAGAGAAGATCGCCCGGATACTCAGGAATCACAAGATAAGAACAACGTTCAGCCGGACAGGAAAATAACCGACATCTTTCCGAAACCTAAGGATAAGCTTGGACTTCGGACTCCAGGAATATACAAGATTCCCTGCTCCTGCGGAACTTCTTACATCGGCGAAACCGGAAGGACGATCGACATACGCCTCAAAGAACACATCGCAGATATCAAACACGAACGCAAGGAGAGGTCAGCTCTAACAGAACACTTCGCCAACACCAGCCACCACATCAAATTCGAAGACGCCTCAGTACTGGCCCGGGAAAGCAACTACTATCGACGCACCATCAGAGAAGCCATCGAAATAACGAAGAATCCGAAAAATATCAACAGGGAAGACGGTTACAGACTCAGCAAGAACTGGAAACCAGCGCTGGTCGACAAGAGGATCCAGCCAATCAGTGATCAGCTACCTGACTACTCCGGAGACCAGCCGCCAGAAGACAGGATCAACCAATGGGAAGGCAGGCTTCGCCCAAAGACCGGACCGCGCCGAGTATAAGTACCCCTGAATTTGAAAACAGCTCTCATTCTCAACTCATCCCTGAAGATGCCATCACAGGATGTGCGAAAGCTCGGCAATTATCAACAACTTGACACGGTCCAACCCGGAAGAAGAAACTGTAAATTAATGAAATTATTTATAGAAAAGAGGATTTGCAATTATTCATATACAACGCTGATTGCAATTTATTGTGTTTGCAGGAAAACAGGCTTAAAGGAAATATAGATTTTTCTTTAAATCAATTTTCTGTCATTAGGAAAGATTACTTAGGGAAGAAAATTGCAAGCGGAGGGGTCTGTGTGTTAATAGCAAATTTCCTACACTTCTTAACAATTTCTTTGAACACTGACCTTCAGGCAGTGGCAGTTACTGACTATAAGCCGTTTAAATTGACTATCTGCTCTCTTTATTTACCTCCCAATTAATCCTTTAGTGTGAAACAAATAGAGGGTTTAATATAAAAACTAACTGAACCTGTTCTTATCTTAGGTGACTTTAACAATCATAACATTCTTTGGAACTCATCCACCACCGACTTGAGAGGAAGACTTATTGAATCTTTTGTCGACAAGTCACAGCTGTGCAAATTAAATTACGGTTCCTCAATACATTTTTGTTCTGCCACGGGAAAGCAATCACACATTGACTTATCAATAGTAAGCCCTTCTGTCCTTTCAAAAATATAATGGCAAACTAGTCAAGATCTGTAGAGTTCCGATCACTATCCTACACTCATCAGTTTTATAGACAGACAGCTTCCCCCTCCTCACCCACCTAGGTGAAATACTAAAAAGGCTGATTAGTCCCTTTATCAGGATTCAGCCCAACTAACCCTTATAGATCTTTCAGATTGTAATATTGACAATATATATTCTAAAATCACAAATACTTTGTTAACTGTAGCTGATCAAGCCATACCAGAGACCACTCAGTCCAATAATAAAACCCCAGTCCTTTGGTGGAATAATGAATGTGCAAAAGTTGTTAAAAGGCAAAAAAAAGCATTCAGAAAATTTAAACGGCATCCTTGTGATGAACACCTCAGGCAATATGCTCACGCAGGTTCCTCAGTCCATAGGACCGTTCTTAATGCAAAAAAGGAAACCTGGAACAACTTTGTATCCACTATAAATTTTCAAACTCTCGCTACTGAAATCTGGGATGTCATTAGGAAAATCTCAGGCTGATATAGACATTCTGCAATAACCAATATCAAATAACCAATAACTTTCTCATAACTGACACCAAAGAAATAGCAATGGAATTGGAGAACATCACTCATCAATCTCTGCTAGTAGCAATTATTCACCAGAATTCCTGGATTTAAAAAAGGAAGAGGAATCTGTTCCTCTTGAAATAACTCATGATCCCTTAAATCCTATGAATTTTTAATTTAATTTACACGAATTATCAGAAACACTAAAGTCGCGAAAAGACACATCACCCCGTCTGGACAATGTAATAATAAGCATGATTAAAAAGCTCTCACATGAAAATAAATGAATAATCTTAAAATTTTTGAATAAAATCTTTACATCAGAAGCATTCCCAGGAATCTAGACAAAATCTATTGGCATACCAATCACAAAAAAAGAAAAACTAGTAAACAAAAGATCTAGCTACAGCATAATCTTTCTCACCAGTTTGCTATGTAAACACTTGAGAAAATGGTAATGAAACAGGTGAAATGGTATAAAGAAAAGAACAATCTATATCACCCATGGCAAAGTGGTTTCAGGGCAGGTCGAGGCACATGCGACAACCTTATTCGACTTGAATCAGAAATTCTTTAAGCCTTTAACGAGAAAAAGAAAGTAGTCACAGTATTCATAGACATAAAGAACGCATTTGATTGTATATAAAGAAGGCATTGAAAAGGCATGAATAAATGGGAATTCAGGGACATATTCTTCAGTTTAAAAAAAAATTTCTCATTCACAGGTCCTTCAAAATCAAAATTGGTAACAGCCTGTCTAGATATCTGAAAATAATATATTCAAGAGAACGGAGTCCCCCAAGGATCAATGGTCAGTCCTGATAACTTCACAACGGCTTTAGATAGCATTTTAGTCAAAATCGCTTATCCTGTTAATGGTATATTGCTGGCAGATGACATGGTTATTTATTCAACCGGGCAAAATCTAGAGGACATGGTTATTTCTCTGCAGTCAACTCTCGACAATATTTCACGGCTGATGTAGTATCATGGCTACTCGAAGATTATATACATTCCATAGAATTGAATAATTAATTAAAAAAAAAAAAAAAAAGACTNAGAGTTTTCTTCGGAGTTTTCACTCTCCTAGGCTGGCCCCCTCAGTGATGAGAGATTGGAAGTATTAAATGAAGGTTTTATATTATAACGTATAAATAATATGACTAATTAATTATTAAATAAAACTGAAATCTTAGGATGAATCAGAACACATTGGTGTTCCTTGGTCCAATTCAGATTAAACTCATAAAAAGATTGAAGTAAACAGGATCAGATGATTATTTCAAAGATCCAAGAAGTGGCTTTGCACTGATAAAAAATATAAGGAGTACTTACTATGACAGAATATTAAATATATACTGATATACAGAAGCAGGCAAAATTGTGATTCATTGGATAAGATTAACCCGTGGAATCTCATATATAAGATATCTACAGATAAAGCCAGGTCATCAATAACTTTTGTAATGTGATAAAAGAAAATAGTGAACACATTAGGATTAGAAGAAACCACATAGGTCCTAATGGATATTTTTTTTAATCTATGATAACATCCTGAAAGATTATGAAGCCCATAAAAATATTTGAGATATAAACAAGGTAGATGACTAACCGCCTATAGGGGAAGAAATACTTGGCTGTTTCAATGCTTTTAAGCATAAGGCTCCCGGTATAGATGGAATTTCAAATGAACTATTAGGAAAAATTAGCCATACTGATCCCAGGGCTGTGTTGAGTTTGTAAAATTGCTGCCTCACCGGAGGTCGTTTTCCATGACTTGGATGGAAGTATGCTGCAGTCCAGATTGCGATAAAGCCCAAAATAGAAAATACAGATGACTTAAAAAAAATTTTGGTCCTTCAGTAAATGCAATAGAATTGAAGGAAAAATCAGTATTAGTAATAGAGAATATAGTTCTTTACCTAGTTTTAAAAATCATTTTCATTTTAAGTTTTAGAATAGTTCATTTCTAAAAAAAATAATATAAATTAAATATATAAACAATACGTTAGCATATACAAATATTTGAGAAAAAATATGACTAATCAATGGTTTTGATTAAAATAAACTTATAGAATATGTCACTAGAAAATAAATTCCAATAATAAAAAATCTTAAGGTGAATTTATAGAATAAAATGGTCATGTTCTTCTAGATCAAACTAACTCAAAATACTCTCCAACTAATAATAAATTTTACCAAAAATATTCAAAAAATTCGAATTCCAAAAATCATTAGAAATTATTTCAGAAACATAGAAAATTATTCTGTAAACTAAAAGCACTCCATCTTAGTATTATAAAACATGAATTTTTTTTCAAGAAATGTAAAAAAAATAATTTACTATTTTACAAATTCAAAATCCATTTAATTTAGATCATAATACCATTTTAGATTTAGAAAAAAACATAGAGTGCAAGGTCAATTGTCATAAAATAATTGATTTTATTAATCTCTCTATAACAAAATGACATTCATAAAATCTTATAACTTTATACACTATTCCATATATTCAGAATAGTAATGCATATACAGTAGTATCTAAAGCAAATTAATATTAAACAATATTATAAATACAATAATAGTTTTAAGTTCTTTCATAATGATTTTAAAAAGGAATATTGTACAATGTCGAGAATCTGCTCTTCTAAAAATCTTTTTTTTAATCACTATTTGAGAACTTTACAAGTAAAGAAAATACCCTACCACAAAGACAATCTCTCGACATTAAAGCTGATTTAATTCTGCAAATACAGCACCCAGAACACTTCAGAGCAGTATTACTCTAAGAAGCCTCATTTATAATTCAAAATTCATAAGAAACGTCTTCTGAAACTCTCAACTTGCGAAGAGTCTATCTCATCCCTTACTCCAAAAACTTATCATACAAAAGTTGTCACTTTCAATGCCACATTCCACATCATGTATTCAACTAAGATAGCACTCAAGCATATCTATCCATTCTTGCATTCCTACAATTATTATTATTTTGAATATCATTATTTTTGTAGAGATAATCTATTATCTTCTTCTTTATAAAATGGAAATATAAAAAATGTGTAAAAGTTATACATCTAAAAAAAAAACAACAAAAAAACTTTACTTCAAGTAAAACTAACAACATCAATTTGAAAATTTATAATTATGATAATTTATTAATTATTTTATAACTTTCATACCTTCTATTATCCGTCTTCATTGGTTTCTGCAAACCATCTTCCACCTTTTAGATTATTTTATAACTTTTTCAAATTTGTTTATTTTTGGAAACTTTCTCCCATTATTATTGGATGTTTTTTGTTGGACTTTGGCCAAGTTAGATTCAAAAAGATACAAATTTTTTTTTTTTTTTTTTTTTTTTTAAGAAAGTTCACTTT
>KZ806970.1:195584-217639 GCA_000696205.2 Oncopeltus fasciatus
TTGCTTAATATTTTAGAATTAATTATACATAAAAATTGAAGGAATTTTTTATTAAGAGGAGTTTTTAAAAAATCAATGATCAATTAAATTTAAAATCATGTAAATTTAATTTCCAATTTGTTGATGCACAATAGCTTAATTAGTACTTTTAATTGTAATTTTGTTTGCTAATTAAATTATTAATCCTGGCTTTTTTGTAATAATACCATATTAGGTCAATATTTAATACATATTTATTCAATTTAAAAAAATGTAAGTAAATATTATAAATGTATTTTAAATACAGAAATGAGCATTGATTTTCTAGGATTATTTAAGAAATCAATTCTCTTGAAGTTGAGCTTTTCTAGCCTTACACTAGGTGTCTCTGCACTTCAGTTCAGAAATCAGCTTATCTGTGTTATCAGAGGTCAGGTCAGTAATCTTCAAGACCTCAGGCTGAATTGATCTTTCAAAATGTCTAATTTAAATCATAACCGGCTATTTCAATATATCCACTTTTCAATTACTACTTTTTGCTTCATAGGTTTTGGTATTTCATTTTATTCTTTGTTTGTTGAATTAAAGGCAGAAAAAGACCCTAACTATGTTGCTCTCTGTGATATCAATGAACATATGAGCTGCACAAAAGCTTTTACCTCTGAGTATGCTCTTTTATGTCATTTTTTTGAATAATAAAAATATCTAATGAAGATTATTATTTAGTGGATATGTATTGGATAATAATTGTATGGTTTCTAGGTATGGAAAAGGTTTTGGATTGATTGGAAAGTTCTTGGGTGAAAAATCAGCATACAATCTACCAAACTGCCTCTATGGAATGATATTTTACACATTTTTCTTTTTTTTAAGTAAGTACACATTTTTCTTTTGCAATTCAAAGGTGATTTAGCTAAGTGAGTCAAGATCTTGTTTTTAAAATTTCATTGTTACAGGTAGACTTCAAGATTAGTGGTTAGGTTCATGTAAAACTTATCTGTCGTTTACCTGATTAGCACAATTAAAATAAGTTGGTTAGGAATTTTAATTTGGTAATAATTACCAAAAATAAATTTAATACTTATTGTGCTAGCTTCAACTTTAAAATGTTATATTCATTATCTTTGTTATTTAAGACTTTATTTAATTTAGGCTTTCTTGTAAAATGAATTTTTAGCCAATTATATTATCAATGAGACAATTTTATATGTATTTAGTTTGATTCTCTCTTCAACTTACCTTATATTGAATTATATTCTCCTTCTTTAGGTTAATTTAGTGCAATTTTTTTAATGTTTTGCACAAATTCTTTCAAATTTTCTTTGTGTCAAAATTATCCTGATTGATGAACCTCCATGCATCATTACAATAACAAATCAATAATGAAAATAGTCATTCTTCATTACATATACGTGTTGAGTATAAGGGTCACCAGGTAGCTCATGGAACCCGCCTGAGTCTCGCAATCAAATCAAATCCCGCCAAGAGCAACCTTTTATTGATAAATAAAAGCTTGTCCTGAGCCATGGATGTTTAGAATGGGATGGCTTCCCTCAGTGGCACCAAGTTGTTAAAATCGAGGCTAACACTCATTAAAAAAGAAAAAAAATTAGACGGCTTGTGTGGGCTAAATTATGGCATATGCCAGTTTAAACTTTAAATAATTATTTTCTTAAGCCTCAGAAAAATGTTCATAGCTTAATTTAGCCTTTCTACAGTGAAGGATTTAAATAAATTTTAAATAACTCTTTCTAAAGTATCTTAATTTTTTTCTTTTTTGACAAATTTTAAACATTGAAAGTAACAAAAATAGGAAAATATTAAATATGCAGACTTTTAAGTTTTATCAAAGGAGAAATATAAGTATTACACTAATTTTAATTTGTGTATAGCATTCCTATAAAATGGGAATTTTTCAATTTTTTTTTTATTATTTGTCTTACATGTATCTTTAATTAATCAGATATAATGGCCTAATAGGGGTCTTGTGATTGATATTACTTTAATCTAGAAGCAAAAAAATCTTTAGCATCAACCAATTAAAAATCATGCCATTCAAGTAATCTCATTACTCATTGTATAGAACATTTTATTAATATGTGTGTGGGACAATAAGAGAGTGCAAAATAAACTACATTTTTTTACTTGCATAAATTTGACATACTTTGATTTTGGAAATTTTTTAATCATTCAAGTTTCAAACACTTGCTTGAATGATAGTTAATTCTCAACTTGAGTTGAATAGAACATATACATAAATAATTTATTTAAAGAATAAATGTATTTTCTCTTTAGTACATTATAAAGAATGTTTGTGGATATAACAATAATTTCTATAAAATAAATATAAAAATTATATAAATATATTTAGTGTTTCAATTTTGATACTTTTATTTAGTCTATATTCATAGTCTATTTGAATATATATCTGTTGTTTGTTGGTTTCTTGTATGAATCAAGTATATATTTTTATAATTTAATGAACTATATAGTCTATAAATTATATTGCTATAGCCACCGAATAACTAAACATTTAGTACTAAATCTTGCGATCATGATCATGATTTAAAATTAAAGCATAATAGGTATTCGTGAGTATGCAGATTGTTTGAAAAATGTTGAGAAGTTTGGCATTAGTGAACTGATGGTTCAGAATAGCAGTGCTTTAAAAGTTTGTGGCATTACTGACCAACGTTTTACTAAGTAATTTTTGTTTTATTTTCTGCTAGAAGTGTTAAAGCAAACAAATTTTCTTGAGTAATGCATATATTTTCCAAGTGTTCTCTTGGATGAAGATTAATCAGTGTTCAGAACTATTGCTTCTAGAGTGGGATATATGAGATAATGTAAAAGTATACTTTCAGTTTTGAACAAAAGTAACTGATGGGCTTTCATTAAAACTCTTTTGACTGTGAACCATTGACAGATAATTATTATTTTGCCATTTGGATCTTACTTGAATGTGAGCAAAATTATTTTAACAAAATATTTTAATCATTATGCTTATTCATTAAATAATAAGGTATTATTTCTAGTTGCTTAATATTTTTTTTTAAATAATAGGGTAGGATCAGTAATTTTTTTTTTTTTTTTTGCCTAGATTCTGCAATTATTTTCCAGTCCACTGAAAACCCTTTAAAATAGTTTTTCATAATTCAAAATTCAGATTTGTACCTATAACTCTTAATTTATGATAGAGTCAAGATCCTTTACAGTTTTGATTGAAATTTGTCTCTATTTTGTGCTGTTTCCAATTTCTGTAGACTGAGGGGCCCTTGATGATTGTCAGCTATTATACTGTAAAATTAGTCTTTACAGAATAAAATACTGTCTGCCTAGCGTTGTTGCTGTTCCAATTGTACATTGAGTCTATAGGGATATCTACTAATCTCATCCTTGCATAATGTCCTGCTCATCTTTATCTGTTAATCCTGAAGAAATTGGCAGCAACTTCTGCAAACAAGATGTGTACATCATGCACTCTTTCCTTACTTTGATTATGTATTATTTTTCAAAGAACCAGCCTCCTCAACATTTCAAGGTTTTGTAGAATCTGCTTAAACTATATTTTTTTTGTAAAGTCACTATATTGCTTATGTTATTTTTATCAATATAATTGGTAAGTGAATGAAGTCTGCTAAGTGAAGTCCATCCTTATTTTTAAGTGATGAATTTATAGCATATATGTTTTTGAAGTGATCTGTAAAAGAGTTGAAATTGAGCTTAAATTTTTAATCTGCAGTTTTCTTTAGAGATGAGTTTGACAGAGGTAGCTTTTGAATGAGAGCACCCATTTTGATCTTACAAGCTACTGAAAAAAGTCAGTGAAGGTAAAAGGTAATTATTTGAATCTTACAGGGAGCTCGAAAAAAACAACAAAAAACTCTACCTCAGCCAGAGATCAGTAGAGAGTTTTTTTTTTCTTGCTCCGTGTACGATTCAAATTAATAATGAAATGTGGGATTACATTACCACAATTATCATCATGATTCGAATGTAAAAGGTAATATCACTAAGGCTGATTCGAGACTGTGCTGAAGAAAAAGTTGGAAGTGTCATCTTTCATAGCCACTTTTTTAAGTATTTTATTTAATATGATGTAACATAATGTTATATGTTAACATTTTTTCTTTCTGAAAAACTTTCAAACAAAAATATTAAGAGAATAATTTTCCTCCTACAATGTTCTATAAATATTTGTCATATAATTAATTATAACAGAAATATTCTCATTTATTAAATTTGATCTTTCCCTGAATCTTAATTCATCTTTTTTTGAGCCATAAATTAAATCATTTAGTGGTACAAATAATCCTTTCTATAATTGTTCATATTTCATATTTTCTTCATTCATTATTTTAATAGTAAGTTTAGTTAAAAGGTAAAACATGAAAGTACATAAGCTGTTAATACATTTTTTGTTTATTTCAGATGTGATAAACTTTAAGTGGGCCACTGTTTTGATGATAATTCTTGGAGCAACATCAAACCTTATGTCTTTGTATTTGGCATATATTCTTATTTTCAAGCTCCATGATTTCTGCATTGTATGTGTTACAACCTACCTTGTGAATGCTTCTTTACTGTTTTTCTCATTCTTTAAAAAGAGTATCTACACTCTGAGGGAACAGGATCAATTAATCAAAGACAAGAAGCAATCTTGAAATAAAGCTGTGTTAATATTTTTTTTGGTGTAAAAATCTTCATTTTTATTGATTAATAGCTGTGAAATTGAATGTGTTATTATCCAATAAAAGATATATTTTAATGAATACTTGAGAAATTCCGTTATTGGGTTGTGAATGAATCAGGTAAAGCACTTGAATCTAGTTCAAGACAACCATTACTATTAATATTTGGTTCACTATTTATACAGATTGTTGATTCAGTTCAAATTTATGAAGTATTATTGAAAAATGCATGACAAAATAATTAAAAAAAACTGTTTGAATTTAATTTATTTGGTTGTGTTACTTTTAAAAATAAATTTTAATATCTCTATTATACTTTTTTTAAGATAGGAAAATATTTAATTTGTTTGTATTCATTTTATGAGTACCTTAAAAATAATACTGTTTATATATAAAACTTATCAAAAGTTATCAAACTTTTACTAATAATTCCAAATGAGCTGTCATATTTAAAAAATACAATTATTATTGTTAGAATCAGCAATAAATTATACCATAGTCAACAGGAATGTTTCTTGATCGTCCCATGTTTTCTTTTAAAGTTTTAAGAATTTTAAAAATTATAAATGTGTTATTAACTCTCTTGATATATTTCTTAAGAATTTTGTTTCTAAATTGTGTTACATTTCCTACTTTGTTGTAAAATTTATGGAAAAAGGATTTAATATATGGGGAGGAAGAGACAGTCGGGGTTCAGTCAAAGGTTTATTATTAGATAAAAACAAATTGGTGAACCAATATGGTTTTATTTTTGCAAACTTTTGGCCTGAATTTCAGGCCATCTTCAAGGCTATGGGGATAACGAAGAGTGAGAGAGAGAGTCACATATTACGTGTTCTAACCCCCCCATGATTGCCAGGGTACTTATAAAGGTTTGTTATTAAATAAAACTATATTGGTTTATCAATTTGTTTCCTTTTAATAATAAACCTTTGACCAAACCCCGACTGTCTCCTCCTCCTGATTATCAACGGCCAACCAACATCCCATTGAGGAATTAATATATTTTTATCACTAAATATTTGGTTTATTGGATTTTTTTTTCATTAAAGAAAATCACACGTAATATACAAGAAGCTATTATGGGCAATAGTACTATACAAAATAAGCTATTTTGATTTTTTTTTTTTTTTCAATCTCTTAATAGTTTAGGAGCATTTTTAATAAAAAAGTATTATGAATTCCGTCTAAATGCATTTAAAGTTTTAGTATCTTGTTATGTTAAGTAATTTTTCTTTCTATTAAACTTCAGAGGTTTATAAGAAATTTTTATAGTAAAATCAACTTTTTAGTTATTGCAAATGAAAAAAACCTAAAACTTTGTATTATTCAGTGTCAGTAATGAAACTGTCTGCTACCATCATTTTGAAAAAGAGGTGCTTGAATATTTCTTTTATGGTTAATGTAATTTTATTCCTTTTGTTTAATTAATTACTAAAAACAAATTTCTTTAGAGCCAGAGGTCTGAGAGAGTTCACAGAGCACTGAAGATGAGTCATTAGCCTCGAAAGCGCTATGCATTGGAAAAAATATATGTATGAACTGTAGAGGTCATTGACCACTTCTCAAATATTTCACACACCTTAGATTTATTTATATTTTATGAAGGAAATGGTCTAAAATTACTTTATTTAGCTTACTTAGTTAAACTCAATATTGTAACCGACCATAGTGGAATTGATAATTATAAATTTTAATCAATAAATGCCTAATAATGGATTGTAAGGAATCAATGAAAGTGGTTTAGGCATTTTTCATTCATCTCCTTTATTAAAAAGTCCTGACTTTAAGAAGTCATGACATATATTTTATTTTTGTATTATTCAATACTTTGTATTATTATTGTTAAATAATCCTTCTAACTTTCAAAAATATATCTTCTCAAAATTCAACTATCTCATAAGACATGACCTTAGTCACATATTTAGGAAAAAAATGTTGTTTATTTGTATTAATAATTAATAAAGACTGATACCATATTTTGTGATTTTTATTATAGTTAAGTTTTTATTTTTTTGTACTTTAATTAAATTATTTTGAAGAAGCTGCTTCAGCTTTTATTCTTCACTCCATCTGTTAGTTGACTTGTTTCTGTAAAGTAAAGAGCATTATTTAAGATTTTCTTTTAAAATGTTTTACTTCTTATTTCTGTTTTATGAAAGTAGCCATTTATCACTTATGTATTCTTTACAAAATTTGATAATGATTATTTTCTATTTAGTATTTGTAAATATTGTTTAACCTAAGCAAAATTTTTCATAACTTGCATAAGTATGTATAGCCACTGGTTATTTAACAGGAAAACTAATAAGCTCTCAAACCTCTTAACTTTTCAGTAGGGCATAGTTTGTTTTTCTAATGATACTTATTTCTTTATTTATTATTTTTTTTTTTTACAGTTTTTTTCTAAAAAGTATTTCAGAAAATTATAAAATTATCACCAGATTATTTTATTAGTGTATTGTTTATTTGATCCAACTCTTGATCCTTTCCTTTTACTTCAGAGATGGCCAAATGTTAAGTGAATATTTTAACTTAAGTCACAAATCACAGAATTCTTCTTTAAATAGTAAAGTTACAAGAACTTGAATATGTGTTGTGACTCAGAAACTAGTAATATAAGAAAGATTATAAATTATTATTCCCACCTACCAACTCTCCTCTCACAGATTAATTTTGAATATGCTATATTTTTTATTCTATCAAAGAATTATAACCTTTAATATGACTTGACATGTTTATTGATCTATGAAGGGAATCAGTTATGTTATAAACCATTAATCGTGATGCTTATGAATATTCTGATTCTATTTAGGTCGATCAATATGGAGATTACCCCTCCAGGGGTGGCATCCTAAATTAAAATGAAAAGGATAGTCAGGGTAGGATGAAGGTTAGTTCAAAATTAGAACATATTTGCAGATTAAATTAATTTGATTTTTACCAACATTTTTCTGTAAATTTTCCCTTCAATAGAGCTAATTAAAAACAAAAGATCAAAATAAGAATATGAAATGATTTACTAAATAAAAATGGTACAAAATAACAAGGAATATTAATTGAGTCTCTCATTGAAATTTGGCTTGTTGTAATATATCTATTGCTAAAATAAATGAATTAAAAATAAGTACTTTATTAAAAAAAAAAAGAAAAAAAGAAGCTTCCTATAACTTCTGCCTTGAAATCTTAGTTAAACTCCAAAGTGAGTGAAGTTGTTTTCGATAATCTGCATGAAGCGGACTATAAACAATTAATTTATGAATCATATCACTCTTGGGTACATTAACTCTATAGTAGTTTATTTGAAAAGTAATTTGATTATATTTAAAGTTCCAAATAATTTTCATTATGGATTTTAATGAAATTGAATGACCAACAATATTTTTATTCATTTTTCTCATTATTATTGTTATAACCAATTTATAAATCATATTAAATGTCATTTTTTAATACTAATATTTCATCAAAATTTAAGTAAGTGACATAATAAGGAAGATTTAATAATGAACTAAGAGAATTGAGCCCCTGCCCAACCCCCCCCCCCCCCTTCCTAACTGGCTTAAAACCAGTCTAAGCTACATTAATTTATCCCTTTAAGTATTTTTTGCTTTCAAAGACAAGGTGTTATTTATTCCCCCCTTTAATGAAACATGAACAATCTGTTTTAAAAATATTTATCCTATTTATTTTTGTTTTAATGGGAATGATTGATGTATGTAGGCACATTCGGCAACCTCCCTTTTTAATGATGATTCACCAATTCTGAACATACAAAGAGTGAATCAGTCATTTTGACACTTTCCAACATATTGGAAAACCAATCATTAGAAACTTGAGAAAAGCATTTGCAAAAACTTTTGATTAAAGTTGTGATGACTATACAAAAGGACTGGTAGAAATGAATTAAGAGGGGCCCGCTCCCGGGCCGGAAAAACTTCTGAAAAAAAAATGCCCCCTAGGATCTCTCCTTGGACAGCCTATTTTTTCTCAAATCAACCCTCTTTGTTCTCTTGCTGCACAATAAAAGAGGTTAAATGTTAACTAAATGAACCTTATAGACCCTTAAATAGTGTAGTTGATTAATTTACAATGAACCTTCTTGTGCAGTTTAAAAAATTACAGATTATGATTAAATGTATCGAATGTTCAATAACATGAGAAGATAAATGGAATGAAAGTATTTTTTTTCTTTTAATATTGATCAAACTTACTGCTTAGAATGTAAAACTTCTAGCATTTAAACCTATAGAAAAATTAGGTAATTAAAAACTGACCATCATTAATTAATGATCGTTGAACTAATTGTTCTTTGCAGCTAAAATTTTCAATGCAGTATAATCCATAGAGAGGGAGAAAGAGAGAGAAACAAAACACTTTTTTTTTTTTTTATAGAACAGAAGAGAATTCATAATATAAGGTATCCGCTTGAATATTATCCAATTTGACACCACACAAAAGGTTATCTTGCTCTCTCTCTCTCTCTCTCTTTTTTTTTTTTTTAATAGCGCACTGAAATATCACTAAATTAGACTAAATTAGAAAATATTTAGTGATATTTAGTGTTCCAATTTAGACACTTTCATTAAGTATATATCCATAGCCTATTTGAATATATATCTGTTGTATGTTGGTTATTTGCATAATGTTGGGCATTTGAATTTGCTATTCATTTTTATAATTTAATGAACTATATAGTTTATAAATTATATTGTTATAGCCACTAAATAACTAAACATTTAGTTCTTAATCTTGCGATCATGATTATGTTTTAAAATTAAAGCATAATAGGTATTCATGAGTATGCAGATTGTTTGAAAAATGTTTAGAAGTTTGGCATTATTGAACTGATAGTTCAGAATAGTAGTGGTTTAAAAGTTGTTGACATTGCTGACAACTAAGTAATTTTTATTTTATTTTCTTCTAGAAGCTTAAAGCAAAAAAGTTATGCATTTTCCAAGTGTTCCCTTGGATGAAGATTAATCAATGTTCAGAACTATTGCTATTAGAGTTGGATAGATGAGATAATTGAAAAGTTTGCTTTCAGTTTGGACCAAAAGTAATTAATGAGCTTTCATTAAAACTCTGTTGACTGTGAACCTTCGAGAGATAATTATTATTTTGCCAATTTGGATCTTACTTGAAAGTGGCCAAAATTATTTTACCAAAATTTTACTTAATAATATTTTCAGATAATAGGGAAGTTGGAATCACTAATATTTTTTTGTGCCTGGATTCTTCAATTATTTTGCCATCAACTGAAAGCCCTTGAAAATTGTTTTTCATAATTTAAAATTTGGATTTGTCTATTAAAAACTACTATTTAAACATTCTTATTGCTGGTAGCATGTCTGTCAATGTTGAATTCTTACCTGTTCCTTTTGGCTGTGAATATAATATTTATTAAAAGCTATTATGATAAATTTCCATCATATCCCCAATGATAAAGATTCTATCATCTTTTATTTTATTCAAATATGTTACGGACAATAATGAAATTGGTGAGATGACATGTATTTAACATTATGTTGTATCAGATTAACTATTTTGCATGTAGGACACACAATTGAAAAGAAAACAGTATTCATGTAAATATTATGTTTTTCAAAATTATTAATATTATAAATATAGACTTTATATTAAAAAATAACACACTTGGGAACATAAACTCTAAAGGAGTATATTTGAAAAGTAATTTGTTTATGTTTAAAGTTCCAAATAATTTTCATGGTGAATTTTAATAAAATTCAATAAGCATTATATTTTTATTCAATTTTTCTCATTATTAGTGTTATAAACAATTTATAAAACGTATAAAAACATGGTGCTCAAAGCATTTAAACACACACACACACACACATACACACTTTAAGTACCCTAATTTCTAACTTGTAGGATTGGAGAAAATATGGAAAATATTACAAAATTTCACTTATGAATATAACTTTCCTTTGCCACTCGCTGAGAAAATTTTTCATAATTACTACACCAGTTTTGAAAAGTCGTTATGGCGAGAAACAGGGTTGTATAGAATTATTGCTAGTGCTATAGTATTTTATAATATACATATGCATTTAGTGTATAAAAAAAGAGGGTGATTCAATAAACTGATATGACTGTTTTACTACTGGAATATTTTTTTATAGCTAGATGGAAATAAACTCTCGGATAAATATTAAGTAATTCAATAAATATAATTTTTTTGTGGTATTTAATCCATATTAAATCTCAACAATTTTTAGTGCAAGGGAACAGAATAAAAGACTTGTCTTGGTAGCGAAAATGAAAAACGCACTGGCCCGGATAGCAGGAGATCCAGGTTCAAGTCCTAGCTGGGACAGTTAGATTTTTTATTCTGTTCCCTTGCACTAAAAATTATTAAGTAATTATCTGTGTAGGAATAAAAAAATGTGGCATGTCTGTCAATACTCAATAGAAATATAGGGTTCAATATGACTACCCACAAGAAGCTGATCAATTTAACTCCTCCAAAATATTTTCAATGGGGAGTTTCGGGTTTAATGCTGTTAGAAAAAGTTAGAAATAGTGTAACAGGTTAAAGTGAGTAAGTGCTGCCTACTTAAATACTCTCGGGCGTCTACGGATTTATCCAAAAATGGGCTATTTCTCTATTGATTTGCTATTACTTTTTTCTACTAATCCCCTGCCATTTCTTGCCAGCGCCTTATAGAGACAATGCCATTGCTCTACAATACTTCTTGGTATGTCAGCTTTGCGGGTGTAAGGGGCTCCAGTAGTTTTTTCTAGTTGTCTAGAGAATAAAGTAATTGCTTACGTGAGGTGAATTTCTACTTCTTGAAGTACTTTTATTTCTACTAATGTCCTGTAATTCCTTCTCACTATACAGAAATAAAGAAAGTGAAGATCATGATGGAGGTAACATCTAACTGAGGAAGATGTGACTGGTCACCCATTTTATTCATTAACAAAATTTTTCTTCCAAAATTTTACTGTATTTTTCACGGCTAAAAATAATTTGCACCAAAATAAATTAAAGCTATTAGTAAAGATTTTGTTGGAGTTCAAATGTTGGTCAAGGTTGATCAAAAAATATAATATTAATTAAATGTGGTTGGAGCTTGTAGGCTGTCAAAAGTCATCATTAATTGGTTAATTAATCTCTTGGAGATGTGGTCATAAACTTTCCTACATTACTATCACCCTGATGATGACTTAGAAGTTAAGTCGAAATATTAGCAATTATAAAATAATTGGCCAATAATTTTGGAGTATTTTATTTTTCTGATTCTGGCCGAAACCCTGACTAATTTCTCTAGTTTAATTAAATGTATTTTTTATTAATTACTGATGTTTCGGCTTACATTGTAAGGGCTATCATGAAAGCGAGAGAGGACGTGTTGTCACCTGAAACAAATCTTCATGGCTGAAGATGGTTTACAATGTAAGCCGAAACATCAATAGATAATAAAAATTCCATTTATTTAAAATAGTATTTTTTTGTTTAATCTTAACCAAACCCCAACAAATTTTCTATTAATAATCTGCATGGTCAAGAAATTCTTTATTTAAATTAGAGTTAAATTATTACAATAAATAACTATATCAACTAATTCAAATTTTTTTAATAAAATTTTTTATTTATTACATTCTATTAATGAAACACTTTATAATTTGATACCAAATATATAAAAGAAATGTCACTTTGCAGAGAGAAGGAGCCCATGACTTCACATTTCAGTCATGCAAATGTGAACTTAGGGACATGACATCCCCTCTCTTCTTCATGATAGCCCTGAAGATGGCTTACAATGTAAGCCCAAACATTGGCAGGTAATCTTCTTAAAAAAAAAAACACTTTTTTTAAATTTGTATTTTTTTTTTTTGATCTACCTTGACTGAACCCCAACTAAAATCATCTAATAATAATATCTATGGTAAAAAAAAACTCTCCTTTAAAAAAAAAAAAATGTAATCTTCATGTTTAGCTAGCAAGTGTTCGATATTGGGTATCGGATGATTATCCATAGTTAACTGATGATTAATAGTCCTTTTATAGTCACCAAATAGTCTAATTCCACCATCTGACTTGCATAGAGGTACGATGGGAGATGCATACTCAGATGAGTTAAGACTCTTTCTTTGTCTGTCAATTTCCTCTTTTTTTCTTCTTTTTTTTTTATTATTTTTTTTTTAAATGGCGTGTCAACCTTTGGTCATTAACGCCAGGGAGATATTTTTAGGAGCGGGAAGATATTTTCAAGAAGAAGCAAAAATAGAATAAAATTATTAAAGTAGTCTAGGTTTGAGACTGATATAGTCTAGGTTTGAGGCGTCGTTGGGTGACTGCTCCGAGACGGAAGGTGGAGCTGTCCTGAAGACAGCGGCAGACGTTCATGGTGTTTGTATATTTTCAAGAAGAATTTCTTAGCAATAGTGACCTATTGAATTGTCACAATTCACCTGAAGCAATAGGTAAGGTATAATGAATTGTTAATGCTATTATGTGGTTATAGTTATTATGTGGATGGACATAGTAATTTCTTTACCATGAGAGAGAATGGAAAAGAAGAATACTAAAAATGCATCTAGATAAGATTTAATAGCCTGCCCTCTTTCAGTAGTTCATTACAGAGTCGATGACTTTATCGTCATACAATAGAATTTCGTCTAGAGTCCCATTTAAGTTATATTTCTTCCTTGTTTCTTCATATTTCAGGCACTCTGTAAATATATGTTTGATGGTAAGAAGTTGTCCACAGACCTCACAAATGGGTGGGTTATCCTTTGCCATTATATACCATGAGTAAGTCTTGTGTTTCTTATTCTTAGTCTGGCTAATACCACTTCTCTCTTACGGTCAGTTGACATGGAACTGGACCATACCCACGGAGTAGATTTTATCTCGCGTAACTTGTAACTCTTTAACTTTTGCTAATCACGAATAAGCTAAAGGTCTCGATTTCTTAAAAAATTGCTGAGATCTCTCTTTCAATTTTATTCTGGCACTAATATCTTTCACCTTCACAATACATTCTGCCGAAATACTCTTATACCTGCTTAACACTTTACGAAATAAGTGTTTCTGCTTCGGTTTATACCAAATCAGTTGAAACCTGTTGTTCGCGCCGTAATCCTCCTTTATCAGTCCCGAGCGCCCTAATCTCGGCACAGAGGCTGACTCACCTGAACTCGCGACCCTTATCGCCTAAATGCAGTGTCCCCCTACTTCCAGCCCTCACTCCGCTTCCAGATCTCACTCTGCTTCCAACTCTCACTCTGCTTCCAGCTCTCGTAGGAGACACTCTGCTTCCAGCTCTCACAGGAGACGCTCTGCTTCCAGCTCTCACTCTGCTTCCAACTCTCACTCTGCTTCCAGCTCTCGTAGGAGACACTCTGCTTCCAGCTCTCATCGGAGAACTCTGCTTCCAGCTCCCGTTTAAACCACTCTGCTTCCAGTAGTAGTACAAAGTGTTTTAAAGTATCCATTTCGGTTTATAAAAGTCTTAGTATTTCGTGCCGCCTTATGCGCCTCCAATTCATAATACAGTCCACTTCTCTTCGTCCACTCACGGCTGCCACGCATTCCCAGAAGGTAAGTGCTCTGAATTTTTGGGTTTTTCTCTTGGCCGAGTTAGAGACCTTTAATTTCAGGGCCGCTTTGGAGGAAAAACTGCAGATGNGTTGAATGGAAGGCTAAATTTTTAATATTAAATATTTATTATTTGTTTACTACATTCGAACCAACGAAAACGCCGCCACACCTGTGATTAAGTGTTCAACGAAGAATCTTTCAAGAGGAAATTCGAGTCCACCAAAAAATATACATCCAATATATTTTCATATATTTTCACAATCTCCATCAGTTAAGTGGAGGTCACAAAGTTTCGTTATATCTTTTTAAGTAACTTCAAGTGTCGTTACTTCTTTAACAGAAATAGGTTCTCTAGTGTAGGTCCTTAATTTAATTTAGATTGCCTAATTTTTACAGCGAGGTTCAAAAATTTAAATTTTTTAAAACTCAAAAGGGACATTCAGGCCTCACTATCTACTTGGGATCTCTGAGAAATTCCTTCTAATTTCACGTTAACGTACATTTTCGTTCTCGATTCTCGGACATGCAATATTTTACCCCAACGTGGATGTGCAACATCTAACTGATCTCAACTCTCATAATCTTTTTTTTTTTTTTTCATTGTCTGAAACCTCCTTAACATTTTTTAAAAACAATTTTTTATTTTTATTTAGTTCTACAGGGTCTGGAGATATGATCCATTCTGCTGCAGAAGAAACATTTAGTCTTTCAATTTAGAAAATACTCGTTTATGAGCAATTTTGCACTAGAGAACCCACAGGTTATTATCACATAAGTGTTACTTCCCTTTACAACTGGGGCTCCACCAACTGATCTAGCCAACTTTTTAATCTCTACTCTATTGAATCCATAAGCAGTCGTAATTTCTTTAGCCTTTTGACGATCAATATTTTGTGTCCCAATGAGAAGTTAAGGATAGTCATTGAAGAGATCTAAAATGACAGATTTTTTCCAAAGCTGCAGGAAGTTGACATGGACCCGCTAGTTATTGTACTCGTCAATAAAAGTCCTCGCCAATAGTTCCTTTAGCTTCTTGATGGCCCTGCTGAAATCGACCTCTTCCCATGAATTTTTTTGATGGAACTGCAAACATATCTTTTAAAAAGACAAAAAAAAAATTTAATGTCGTCCCTACTGGATTTTATGTAAAACAAGCGTCTTTTAACTTCTCGTAAGTTGGTATGGTAATTGCCTCAAATAACTCTAGGACCTGCTTCTCTTCAGGAACACTCTACAGCACCAGGCTTTTTTTTTTTTTTTTTTTACATAATTGAATAAATGTTCCACGAAATGTTTTCAGCGTGGAATTCGGGAACACAAAACACCGGGACTATCATGTTGGCTGTAATTCATTATTCTTGGTGTTCTTTATTAGACTCAAAATACAAAAATATAATTATGAATTTATGGATGGATGGACAGACGGAAAGACAAATAGACAAACGAACGATGGATTTAGACCTGCCTGTTTAGTTACGTCTGTTATACTGTGGGGAAACGTTGTGTGTCGGTAAGCAGTATTTAGTATTTCGTTACAGAAGTGTACAGAACTACATTGTGTTTTTGAACTGAAACGTTTACTTATGGCTAACTCTGCTCCTATACGTCGAAAGTGCGAAAACAGCCCCGATTCGTTTTGTTATATATGTGGCAGTGTTACCATTCCCAGTCAAAGGACAAATATCAGTACATTTGTCAGACAAGCAGAATTTTGCCTATTTTAAAGTGAAACTTGGTGATCAAGATAAAGCATGGGCACCTCATAAAGTGTGTAAACTCTGTGTTGAGGGTTTACGAATGTGGACCAAGGGAACACGTCCTAAGCTTCCATTTGGTATACCTATGATTTGGCGTGAGCCCAAAAATCATTCAAGTGATTGTTACTTTTGTATAGTGAAAACATCAGGATATAACAAGAAAAACAAATGTAAAATAGAGTATCCTAGTTTACCGTCAGCTATACGACCAGTACCGCATTCAGCCGAAGTCCCCGTGCCAGTTTTCAATGAATTTCCCTCTTTGGAAGAAGGGGAATACGGATATGGTGCAGATGAGTGATGAGTAGGGTGAGCGTTTCCATCAAGATTTGAGGGTCATGGAAGCACGGTATCAAGGTAGATGGGACGTACAAGGTAGATGGCTGACTATTGTTGGAGCATCAAGCGCTAATGTACCCAAACTAAACACTCATGAAAAAGCTACAAACACAAATTTTTATCTTAATTTTTAAGAACTGTTCATTAATGAAACAATTTTATATGTATGAACTCGATTTAACTTACATTAAATGTTTTGAAAATTGTATATTTGGTACGTTTCTACTTTATGTTCTTTTAAATGCATGATTTATGTGATTTTTTTAGGATATCCTGCAGTTTAAAAAGCTGACGTGATAGACAAAATCTGAGGCTCCAAGAATTAGTGAAAAAACAGTGTCAGATCTAACTCAACAAAGAAGGTGTTCCCCAGTGTTATCAATCGTAATATCTAAGCAGCTGGGCAGGAGGTTGGCTTAGAAAGAGATAAGAATGGAAAATCCTTGTAACTATAATTTTATAAGCGTTACGTGAATGTGATTTATTTAAAATGTAATTTTATAACATTCATTCCTAAATATTTAGAAAAAAATTTATATCAAGGAAAATATTTTGGAATGCAACTGAGAGTTGGGTAGACAATCTTATTTTTAAAATAAATAAACCATGTTCGGCTTTTAGGCGTTCTTTTTAAATAATTTCTAAAACTTTCAAGAATCTTATCCGTTAGTAAGTGCACAGTCACAGACAAATTACCAATCACCTTCCTACCTACCACCTACACACTTGTATTGTAACCAGTGACTAGTCACTCAGGAGCGAATATTGTTTGGTCGAAACCTGTCTCCAAAACATTCTATATTCAACATTGTACTTATAAAGCTGAATATAAGGGGCGCCAGGCTAGCTCAGAGCATTCGTACGGGTCTCGCAATCCTGACACCGCGGGTTTAAAACCCGCCCAGGTCAATATTTTATTTATAATATTGAAGCTTGTCCTGAGCCATGGGTGTTTAAAATAGGGTGGCAACCTGTAGATAGCCCCTTCCTCCATGACCCTAAGTGGTTGAATGGAAGGCTAACACGAAAAAAAAAAAAAAAAGAAAAAAAAAGCTAAATCACAATATCTCCATTTGTGTATGTTTTATTTCTTAAATATCCGAATGAATGCTTTTCCGAAAGAAATGTAAAGTATATCTATCTCGAATTTATCCAGAAACATTAATGCTGAAGACGAATGTTATGTATTTATTGCATTGATATTTGTTGAGTGTAAGGCATTTGTGAGACATATGGGTTATTTAGTAGCAAAGTCGGAAACTTCTCTTATTTCCTGTGCTGTATCCCAGTATATGGTTGCTTCAATCACACACCCATTTAGCTATCTTCAATGCATGAGTAATAATTTTTTTTTTAATATTTGCACCATGCTATGCATGACTATGCTTTTGTCAGATGCTCATATATTATGGTTTAAAAGCGATGCTCTGCATAGATCCAACTAGTAAGATCTTAGAGCACAATCATGAGTAGTCTTTCTAACTCTGATATTGTGCTAAGAAATGTTTCGGTTCGCGATCAAGGACATGGATGTTACCAATACAACAGAAGTTAACTTTTTCACTAAGGACTTACGACTAAGAGGTAACTCTCGCACGTGGTTCAAACAGCTATTTGAGGGACAAATTCCCAGAGCCATCCGGCGAATCCGATTTCCTCCCTTATCTGATTGTGGGGACAGACGGGCGGTTTCGCGTCCCATCAGATACCACTGCGTGAGTGATTCGACGAAGAGCACACCGGCCGGGAGCGCGAAGACTTGCCCCTAGAAGGTCGGTGGGCCCGGGACGTGGGCAGATCGTCACCGCCTCCCCGATCTCAGTCTTCTCTCGACCGTCAGTGTGTTCGCAACGCCAGCCTCCGCCGCGTTTGGAACCTGCTCTCGAGTGTATCGGCAACGCGTACCTGGGATAACTAGGCAAAGGTCAGTTGGCTTCATAACTTTAAGGTAGGTCAAGGTAGATCCAAAAAACACAAATTTAAAAAATGTATTTTTTAATACAGGATTATCTGCCAACGTTTCGGCTAACATTGTAAGCCATCTTCAGGGCTATCATGAAGATGAGAAAGGACTTCCTGTCCCTAAGTTCACATTTCATGATAGCGCTGAAGATGGCTTACAATGTAAGCCGAAACGTTGGCAGATAATTCTTTATTAAAAAATACATTTTTTAAATTTGTGTTTTTTGGATCTACCTTGACCAAACCCCAACTAAAATCATCTTAGAATAATATCTACGGTCAACAAACTCTCCTCTTGATCCAATTCCTTTAACTTGGCGTTCTTTCAAATCCTCTAAAATACAGACTCCAAAGCCAATGCTTATCAAGTTAGTAATACTAACAATATAGCAACCTTAGGCTAACTATATAAAGTATGGCTTTTATTGATCCATCTTATCAGTTACAGTAATATCAATAAATAAATATAACATATTAGTTCAAATGGAAAGTTTTGACCGTGAAGATTATTAGTAAAGAATTTTTGGGGGTTCGGTCAAGGTCGTATGTTCAATCAACCCCAACAATGTCTTTACTAATAAAACATTTAAGGTCTTCTCATTTTTGAAAATATTTATTTGTATTTTACATTGGTTGCAATGTTCCCTTCAAAATGATACTAAATCAGTTAAAAAATGTATGCGAACTTGATAAGTGAATATATACACATTAAGAAAGTAGTTAGATAAAAAAATTCAAGAAAAAAAAATAAACAAAACTTGGCAAAAGCTGAAGCAATGAAGTCTTTCCCGATTTTCCTATTTTTTTGTGACCTTGAAATCATATCCTTGATTTTTCTGATTTACAAATTGCCCAAACTAACATAATATACAATAGATTATTATTATTATTTAATCATATGGAGAAGTACACATTATACAAATGTTACAAACATTGGAAAAGATAATCTGATCTGTATCCAGTGCCTTCTCGGGTTCATTTTGGCATTACCTGGATATTTTTCGGATTTATAATGGCCGGAAACATTAATAATAAAATTGAAGAGAATTTGAGGTTTTTCTACAAAATACTTAATTTAAAGATTAGCTTCTCTCTTTCAGTTATTTAGGAGTTAGGAAAAACGAATGTACTAGACTAGAAGTAATACTGTTATTGTATTATAATTAGGAGCACATGTGAGCAAGACAACACCAATAACAACTCTCTCAAATTAGAAAATCTTTAATAAATTTAATTTACAATAACATACATAATTAAAACGAGAATAATATTACTGATAAGATATTACAATTATAATTATAATTATAATTATTTTTATAAATGTAATTACAGAAGGTTATTTATGAATAAGAGTAGCTAAAACAGTATTACTTTAGACTCTCACATTCTCTACGAAATACTATTTAGTTACAGTTTATCTTAATAAGTAACCCATAAATTTAGCTTATATGATATTGTAACAGACTTACCTAAAATTCTATCATCGAATTCGGTACAAATGTATTCAAGACTTTTCTCAACTTTCTAGTAAAATAAATTAGTTGTGTTGAATATTTCTTGTGTTCAACATCCAAAGAATTATTCAGAAGACTGTTGACGGAGGACTGATGGATTATTTTGTCTTGCAGTGATATTCTATATGATTTATATACTATCATATAATTATTCTGTATGATAACAGAACAGACAAATTTTCGATGAGATATCATAAAATAATTTTTCCCTAGTTCTACAGGTTTATTAAAAAATTAATAAATTAAAAAAAAAATCTAAAAGGTTATTTTCACTACCAATAAATATAAAACTATCATACCTTCTATTATCCGTCTTCATTGGTTTCTTCTGTTGGCGAGCGCATTCGGACATTGTCCATCTTCTAGGCCGAATACATGTGTTCACTATCACTGTCTGTATTCAACTCATCTGAATGAGTATCAACTCATCATCAACTGAGTTGAATACAGACAGTGACAGTGTGTACATGTATTCGGCCTCGAGGATGGACAATGTCCGAAAGCGCTCGCCAACAGAAGATGGTTTGCAGAAACCAATGAAGACGGATAATAGAAGGTATGATAGTTTTAAAAAAAGGTTTATAGAAAAGGTTGGAGACGATTTAACAACTTTATATTGTTAACAAAGCATGTTAATTGTAATGGAAACTGTTTCTCTGACTAATTAATGAGTAACGACTGTTAAATACTTACAAAAATAACAGTTTTTTAGAGTATAATGACTTTGAAGTTAGATTTCACAGAATATTTTTAACTCATATTAAATATGAAAAAAAACAAAAAACTTTTTACCATACTAAAAGGGTAGAAACCATATTTCGAAGAATGTTTTAGACATGAACACTAGTTATTAACACCGAGACAGTATAATCTTCAGGTCCTCGCTTCGACTAAGAGGGCCCTCTCTATATGGCTGTCTACAAATACAGGTGTTGGCAAAGTAAAGACAGCTAATGAAGAATTTACTGCAATGACATCTGTTTGGCGCTAATGCATTTGCCAATTTTCGGAGGCTGTAAAATACCGATGTGTCTTCGCTTTGTCACTCTCCCAGACCTATGTTTACCTTCGAGCATGGGAGAATGGACGTCGTTCACAGCTGGTCCAAGGAATTCCTACAGGTGTTACAGAGTTCTCTTGCCCACAGGGCAGGGCTCAATTTAAAAATCCGGTTTCCTCGTTCTGACATTTTGTTGTAGATTATGTCAGACACTAACTTTCGCTAGATTACCAGTCTCTGCTTTAGGGTTTGACTTATCCCCCCCCAAATTTCCAAATTTCATGAAACCTATCGTAATTTAAAATTCACAATAAAAGAAGTGTTCATTATATAAAACGAGAGTTTTTAGGCCGTGGAGATTATTAGTAAATGTTTTTTGTTGGGGTTCAACCGGTCAAGGTCGATCCAAAAAATAAAATATAAAAAATGTGTATTTTTTATTATCTGCCGACGTTTCGCCCCACACTGAGAGCCATCTTCAGAGCGAAAAATTAAAAAAAAAAAAGTCCAACAACAGGAATGATGTTTTTTTTTTGTTGTAGTTCAGTCAAGGTATATCAAAAAAAAAAATACCAATTTAAAAAAAGTGTATTTTTTAAAAATTATCTGTCGACGTTTCGGCTCACTTTGTAACCCATCTTCAGGGCTACCATGAAGACGAGAGAGACGTCGTGACCCTAAGGTCACATTTTCATATCTTCACTTTTGTGTCATGAAAATGTGAACTTGGGGACGTGACGTCTCTCTCGTCTTCATGATAGCCCAGAAGATGGCTTACAATGTATGCCGAAACGCCGGCAGATAATTTTTAAAAAATATACTTTTTTAAAATTGGTGTTTTTTTTTTATTTACCTTGACCAATCTCCAACAAAAAAAAAAGCATCTAATAATAATATCTACGGTCAAAAAACTCTCCATTTGAACAAAAGCTTTCAATACTTTTCCATACACACACGAATCTTACGGAAAATTTATAATTAAGCAAGGGATAAAAAGTTACATGTAAATATATTTCTGAGTAAATAATGGTATAGGAATATAAATAATATTTTAATTAAGTCCTAAGTTCACATTTCATGATAGCGCTGAAGATGGCTTACAATGTAAGCCGAAACGTTGGCAGATAATTCTTTATTAAAAAATACATTTTTTAAATTTGTGTTTTTTGGATCTACCTTGACCAAACCCCAACTAAAATCATCTTAGAATAATATCTACGGTCAACAAACTCTCCTTTTATA
>KZ806970.1:238912-251495 GCA_000696205.2 Oncopeltus fasciatus
ATATATATATGATATAATGATATAGCAATATAAGTGTGTGTGTAAATAAAGTGTTCACGTTTCGCTTAAATATACAAAAATTGAGGACACTAATGATGGAACACACACATTCACAAATATTAGTTAACATTATTTTCGGATATATATAGTCTGGCACTTTAGAGATGTTCTTCGCAGATCTCACCATCCACTCTTTGCTCAAGGTGGAGAAGGCACGACGCGCTCCCACTCGGGCCGGTAAACATTTCTTCTCTCTCAGCCGTGACGTAAGGAGACTGAAATTCCTACGAATAATAAAAGACACAAAAAGAAGGAACCCAAATCGATTGTCGATCACCTAATTCGTGCATTTGCCACCTCTTGGGTGGTATGTTTTGAAGCTTTAGGAACAATATCATTTTAAAGGTGAGTAGTCAATAAATTGATTGGTATATATCAAATAATTGAGAAGTGGTCAGCAAACCCCACAGTTCATACATATATCTTTTCTCAAAGCAGAGCGTATTCGAGGTTTTTTGCCTCCTTCTCATTGCTCTTACATTCATTCAGTATAGGCAGAGGTCTGAGAGAGTTCATCTCGACCAACTTAGAGCACTGAAGATGAGGCATTAGCCTTGAAAGCTGTAGAGGTTTCTGGCCAACTTCTCAATTATTCCACCCACCTTTGATTGATAACCTCCTCCAGCCAGCTGTTTTATAGATAGAGAAATAACATTTTAGTTATCGCAGCTAAAATGACATTTGATCGATGGGCCTAGTCTCCTTCTTGGCAAAGGGGGGGGGGTGCTTACATCCAATCCTATGTCCATGCTCCCTTTTTGTGAAAAGGACATTTTGTAACTTGTCAGACTGTAACAGAGAGAATCGGAAAAAAATTATATTCTTTTTATTATTATTATTATTATTATTATTATTATTATTGCGTGATGACCTGTTCTTTTTCCTTAAGCGAAAAGATTTTGTGCACGTTTATTATAGAAAGCTTTTTTTCTAGATGTTCCATTTTTTTCTTAATGCTATAGGTATGTTAAGTAACATAATATTTTTTAACGGTTTAAACTAAAAAAAAAACAACCATTTAATGGCAGGAACAAAACTTGCATTAAATGGTTGGTTTTTTACTTTCCTGAAATTAGAAATTAATTAATTATTAGACTAACAATATAAATTGAGTTTCTACTAGAGAAGATGCTACTTAGTAGTTTATTAAAGAAGATAAGATCTGCCCATCTACATTGGGCATTAACAATTCGCTGGCATGGAAAATAGCTTAGTATATGCCACCTCCTGCGTGATGGATCTTTTATCTGCACTAATTAGACGAGATACTAACAATTTAAATTATTCTCAACATTTTATTTCTGTGATTATTATTTTTAATGCGGGAATACGTGGGGTTAAGTTTATTCTTGCTATTAAATATAAACGCTATTATTAGATATTTGAAAACGTTCAAACATTCAGGGACACACCTAATACAACGTGGAAAACCATTCGTTGAACATGATTTCTTTAGAAGGAACATACTAAAATAATGATTTTCACAAATGGAATTATTTTTAGTGATAAACAATGAGTGAATTTTTCATAACCAAAGTTTTTTCATGTAGTTAGCAGAGGGGAATATTGAGTAATCCGCAGGTAATTTAAATGACAGTTTTTAAAAAAATTACTTTTTAGTGTGTTCTCTGTCGTCATCATTTTATAACATTTATTCCAAACAGTGGAATTCAGAAGACTTTAGTGTTTAATAAGGCTAGCAGTTATCGTCCATATTTGTATTGCTTCAGAGCAATTGTACAACACTATACATTTCCTGCACCCACGGTTTTGTTATTTCGGCTTTAGGCCGCTCCAGGAAGAAGTGAGTTTATGTAATAATCGATTTTCGTTCTTTCTTGAAGATCAAACTTCATATATAGTCACAGTGATATTCTAACACAGTTACGTGACGCTCAAAGAGAGGCAAGAACAGGAACTATCTGACTCAAGCGTTACAAGACCNATTAGATGATTTTAGTTGGGGTTCGGTCAAGGTAGATCCAAAAAAAAAAAAAATACAAAAATACAAAGTGTATTTTTTAAAAAGATTATCTGCCAACGTTTCGGCTTACATTGTAAGCCATCTTCAGGGCTGTCTATCAAGAAGACGAGTGAGGAAGTCCTGTCCCTAAGTTCACATTTCCATGACTGGTCATGGAACCCCAACTAAAATGATCTAATAATAATATATACAGTCAAAAAACTCTCCTTTTGAATATATTTGTTATTATCCGGTAAATTATAATAATAAAATAAATAAATATGTCATTAAGGTAGAATTAGCTTAACCAAATAAATGTATTAGTCGACTTTGTATTGCGATATTGGACCTGTTACAGAGGAATAGTAACATAAAAAAAAAGATACAAGAACAAAAAATCTTTCACGCCGGAGCTACGTGAGGAAAGCGAATTTCTTAGTTTGCATTATTTGTAAATAAATTTGTATTTCGACATTCCATCCCATATAATTCCTCTCACTTATACAGTATAAACAAATCTGAGTTTCATTGCACTAAACTGAATATTATGCCCACTGCAGCAAAAAAAAAAAAAAAAAAAAAATATTCTACTCCTACTTGACGTTTCAATCTATTCCACTACTTTTCATCTGATTTTGCTCCCAACTAAGCCTTTCAATTTTCAATAAAAAAACAACAACAAAAAACAAAAACAATTTTCATTAAAAAAACAAAACTAACAACGAATTCTAGTCCTCAAGTTAAAAATGTATGGTATTATCTCTCTCCCCCCTCCCCCTCTCGCCTACTCATTCCTTCTCTCCCTCCACCCCCTCTCACTCACTCCTACTCTCTCTGATTTTTGAAAAAATATAATTGTACAGCTCTTTATCTTGCCAAATATTGTTTACATTTAAAAATTCATTTTTTTCGTAATTATTCTAACTACTGTAATTATCAAATTTACATAATAGCTTAAAATGACAGGACAATTTATCAGTCTCAGCAAATTTTCAACTTACCAAAGGGGGTAGTTTTAGTGACAATTTTTTGATGAGTCATTTTATTTTGTTTTGTTTTGATCCTAATTATTTTAGTTATGAATATTTTAAGTATATTAAAAAGGATTTTTAGAATTGTCAGAAGACTTCTATTTAGAAATTTTCCTTTCAGATCTTAAAATATGGTGAATGTTATTCTATAAAGCAATATAAAAACTTTATCTGCAAAACTGGTTTTATGGTATAACCTTGTAACTTATGAACGAAGTTATGTTCTCAAATTTAATTATCAATATGTTAATTTTGAACTGTGTGTAGACTTATTATGCAAGCTTAATAGAAAACTTTAATTGTGATACAATTTTGAGCGCCAATTACCTCAGAAGTCGACGCAACAAAAAATTGACGAGTTCGTTCTAGAACTTTACAAATTTACTGTTGGTCGGTAAATTTAATATATGAAATGGCAAAGGTAGGAGTGTTCATCTCAACTGTGGTGTCCCGAAACCCATCAGTCTTCAGGTCCTGTAGGAGTGGTGGGGGCATTGCCACCAGATGACGTCACAATACACAATGATCATTGTACGTAAGAAGAGATCCTCATCACAGATAGCGCCAGCAGAAGAGTAGAGCACGTGTCGCTCTTCCACTTGCAGTTGTAGCTGATCGCGGATTTCTTCTTCTTTGTCTGTTAGTGCAATGAAGCAAGGAATGCGTTATCGCTGGCTCCGTCTTTCGTACTTAAAGATATAAACATGGAATGAAACTGAAGATTAAAGATGGACATGGCTCTCTAGAAGTAGGGGCTTCATTAACACGTTTAGTGACTTTCTTGTAGATCTTGCGACAGTAAATACAAGTAAAGCTATCAGTTGGCAAAGTTTAGAGACTAAAGGGTAGGTACCCAAGGCATTGATTGTAAAATTGAACATAAAAAGGTTAACTAATGAACTAATACTATTTTATTATATGACATAAAACAAAGCAGACTTATTACAGAAGTGGTGGAATTAATTAATATAGATATCTTGTTGATAATTGTGGTAAAATAATCCAACATTTCATTATTGATTTGAATCGTACCGGGAGTCAGATAAAAAATCTCACTATCTCAGCCAGGAATCGAACCCGGGTCCCCCACTTTTCGGGCGAGTGCGCTAACCAACTGCTCCACCGAGGGAGCTGAAAATAATTTCTGGTTCCCCTCACTTCACTTCACTCCGAGTCTAACCACCAAGTATGACGAATATATCTTCTTGTACTCGGCGGAGCTAAAATTGCTAGCTATTTATTCGTTTGGCAAAAGGGCCACTACCTGACATTTAAATAATGATAATTGTGGTAAAGTATTCCCATATTTCAGAATAGTTTGAATCGTACTGGGAGCTTGAAAAAAAAAAAAGAAATCTTACTACCTCAGCTGGGAATCGTACCCGGGTTGCCTACTTTCATGATAAATATTGACTTTGTAAAATTAAAAAAAAAAAAAAAAGTAAAAAGTTTACTCCAGAATGGTTGATGGGACTAAAACTCGGTTATTACCAGAAAATTTACTCACTATAATAAATATGTTCTTTAATAAGATTATTAGATTTTAATTTGGGTTAGGTCAAGGTAGATTCAAAGAAAAAAAATTAAAAAAAAAAGTATTTAAAAAAAAAGATTATCTGCCAACGTTTCGGCTGACAATGTAAGCCATCTTTAGGGCTATCAAGAAGACAAGAGAGGACGTCCTGTCCCTAAATTCACTTTTCCCTGACGAACCCCAACTAAAATCTTCTAATAATAATATCTACGGTAAAAAAAACTCTCCTTTTGAACATACAACATAACTTGGGGTGTTCTTACAATGTCTAGCTCTTTATAAATTTTTCTTTTGTAAAAGTTATTATGGAATCTAAATATTAAAAATTTTACAACCATAATTTATTTTTTAAAAAGTAAATCAAACATTTTAACTTTTCCTACTTCGTTTATAAATGAAATTATTTAATTTTCATGAACGTAATTTAGTTTTCAATATTTGAAATCGTATTATAAAAAAGAAAAAGGGTTGTAGTTTGTTTGGGTATTTTGTATATTTCTTAGCCGATAAAACTCCAAGCTGAAGAAAAGAAACTAATTGAAAATGAACTTCAATAAGGGGTTTTAAAAAAAAAAAAAAAATTCATTTATAAAAATAACATATAGCCTTCATATGATGACTATATAAGATATATTTTGTATTTGTCATGAGTTTGTGATAGATATAATTTTAAGTTATATGAGCTTTCAGTTCCGTACATTAAGTTAAGTTTAATTTTGTACTATGTGCTGTTATGTATGTTGTGTGATGTGATATATTCTAATGTAATGTCTTGTGTATTGGATTACGCATATGAGCTTTTAAACTTTTTGTTAAATATTGTTGTATTAATAAGAGTGATGAATAATATATTAAATACAAGTATTAAGCAACGTATCCAAATTCTAAGGTTGTTAGAAATAGGTATTCTATTCTAATTTATAGTAATGGTGTACACAGTAAATTGTTTCAGCACCACTTGGAGTGGCAGTTTTTATTATTATATTTGTAAATTTTCAAATTTTACGTCACGGAAATAAAAATCCGTCTTTAACGCACTAACTGCGTTATGAATGAATGAAAATTATGAATTTTAAGAGCTTCCCATGAAATGATAAAATTCAGAATTTAGTTTCTATATTTTAAAGCAAGAGAACAACCCAAATAACTACATTCCTTGGGAATTTTGTATAAAGTAGCCGATTGTTCACTCAAGATTGACTACTGTATTTTGTTATTTAAAAATTCTGAAATTTTAACGTTGCTTTATTATCGTCAGCACATCAGAAGTAGGTTAATACTCTAACCAAACAGTCAGTGAATAAATAAATCTTGTAGAAACTATCCCACAACCTTTTTTAATAAAGGTAATTAAGTATATAGATGAAGGGTTAGTAAATATATACATGGCACCATCCTGTTTTTGAAGAGTACCTAGAAAAATAAAATGGTTTCAAGGCCAATCCTGAGATTGATTAAACACACAGGACATACTTACAGACTGTAAGTTTCTCGTAGTTTCAAAGTTTGAATGGTAATCAGTTATTTGGGCATAATGTTTGATTTGTATATCTATATTTGTTGAAAGGAGTCTCCTTGTTGTGTCTGATGGCCACACACTCCACGGACCTCGTATCCACTTCTTTGTAGGGGAACGTACTTTCGGCCTACTCAAGTTTTTCTTCTCCCCGATTACAACACAAATACTCAGAACGCCTACTCTGCAGGGCCCTGGATTTAATATCAGCTGACGAAACCCCCGGTGAAAAATACCCCTGTAACTGTCACCTCGTTCCGCTTAATACTCGCTTTCCTTGTGGAATTTCATAAATCAGGAATAGTTAACCCCCACTGGGAGAAATATTTATATTTTCCTATTGATACAGTACAGAAACATGTTTGAGCTATGTAATTAGTGGAATTTAGTGTAGGCCTACGACATGTTTAGCCTAGTTAAGTAATGCCCACCATTCAGGAACTATACAGGCTCCCAAATAAAAACTTATTGTAAAAAGGTTTTCACACAGTAACTGCGTAAACTTAGCGTACTCTTCAGTCATTAAATATTAACTTTCCAAATCTTGTGAGCTTCCACTATATTTTTCAACCGCCGATTTGGCAGATACCATCAAGACAATTAACACCTCCTTAACAATTTTTTTAAATTGTTCAATTTCGCTGAGTAACAACTAAAATATTTTTTTATCAATTATTTTATATGAAATAATTTTATCTAAACCGACTATTACGCCTCAAACAAGGAAACATTTTTTTTTTACTTGAATAAATCATATGTAATTCCCATTCCTATATGTCTGGTTTTGCTTTCAAACAAACTCATCCTTTTTTTTTTATTATTATTTAGAATACTGGAAGACCAGGCCAAAATACATAACCTCTTTCTCATTATCCGGGGTTGTATATTTTTCTGAAGATTCTCGTTTAAATAGATGCAATAAATATGTTTTTTTATGTATTATAATAGATCAGTAGCTTATTGGTTTCGAGAAAAAAAAAATAGTTTGAAAAATTATTTCGAGAATAAAAAATCTTTTGAAATTTTTTTTCCAGTTTTTTCTTGTTCTTTATTTGGCATATAGCTCCAAACTTGAGATTTATAAAAGGAAAATATTCTGATGGTGGCGATTCAAATTTTTAATAAAATGAATTTGTAGGTATGATGATCTTCAAGTTTTGTGAAGAGAGGATTTTCAGGAATTCGGTCTTGGTAGCTGAAGAATTAAAAAATAATTTGTAACCAAAAAAAAAAGTTTATATTTTAGATAATGTTTCGGACTGAGTTTCAGACCTTCATCGGGGCAAATAAGGTGATGGGAAAAAAAAGACTCGTGTCAACAGTGTTAGCAAATGTTATGTTGTAGACACTGTTGAGCACGAATCTCTCTCTCTCTCTCTCTTTCTCCTCATCACCCTACTTGCCCTGATGAAGACCTGAAATTCAGGCCGAAACATTGGTTAAAATAAATACTATTTTGGTTACAAATTAGTTTTTAATTTTTCAACCTCCAAGACCGAATTCCTGATAATTCGCTCTTCATAAAATTTCCAATGTTACTGACAAATTTAAATAACTGGGAAAGTTATATTTGGTTTTACAAAAATGATTTTCCACCCATAACTATTAATTTATTTTTACCTGCTTTATCCTTAAACCGCTCATTTTAGAATATATAGGCGTGAAGATTATTTCAAAATATTTACATTCGTTTACGATCTTAATTTTTGACCAGCTTTCTGTTTTTTGCTTTCCATACTCCTCATCCGAAAATCTTGTCTTTAGTTTTCTCCAAATTTTAATATAAAATCAATAACTCACAATAACCTCTTATTTACTTATAATTTCCTGAAAAGTTCTAAAATCTTTGTCCACAATCAGACCTCCTGGAAACAGAAGACGTCGTGGGCGTATATATCATGTACTTATCCCTCATCCAATAGAATCGCAGAGGCAGTTTGGGAACAATGCGAAAAGGAGTGGTGATAATATGCATCCTTGTTTTCAGCCCAAAGCACTTTGGGTGACTTTGGGTGACTCCATTCTTTGTCCAAACAGAGTTCTGGTCTGTGTGTTGTAGTAAAGGGTCCTCACGATTTGCGCTAATTTATTTGTAATTCCCATCTGCGATAATGTACGATATAAGACAAATCATTTAGTAAGACAAACCCTGCCCCTCAAAATTAGTAATAAACTCATCCAATTATTGAATTTTACTTACATTTTTGTTTTACAATGTGTTTATATTAGAATTGAACAATTAGATCATACGTGCATAAGTTATCGGTTATTAAGTGATAATTTATTTTTTATTAATTTGATTAATTTATAAATGTGTTCTATAAATAATTCATGAGAGGGAACAGAATAAAAAAATCTATCTGTCCTCGCCAGGAATCGAACCTGGATCTCTTGCTATCCGGGCCTCGTGTGCTGACCTTTACACCACAAGGACGGGGTAGTTATCTCACTCTATTCCCTCTTCATTAGCGAGAGCCTAACTTACGAGAAAGACGAGAAATTCGTTTTAAACTCGAAGTAGCTGACATTGTCATGCATTTTGTCGGCTCTCGTCATTTATTATATTAAATTTTAATTTTTAAATATTTTTATTTGTGGTTTTATTTTATTCTCGTAAGTTAGGCTCTCGCTAATGAAGAGGGAATAGAGTGAGATATCTAGCCTGTCCTTGTGGTGTAAAGGTCAGCACACTAGGCCCGGATAGCAAGAGATCCAGGTTCGATTCCTGGAAAGGACGGATAGATTTTTTTATTCTGTTCCCTCTCATGAATTATTTATAATTTACGTGGGATAAATAAAACCACAAATAAAAATATTTAAAAAATAAATGTGTTCATTTCTTCAAAAGTTGCTCGGTATTAGATATTGTGCCTGACATAGTGATTTTCTTGTTAAACATATATGTCCAATAATTGTTTTCGAAGAGTTATCTTTCCAAACATTTCTCGATTTGAATAATTTGAAATTACAATTAGGGCAATCGGATCCCACAGCTTTATTTATTTATTTGGTTATTAGATTATTTTTGTTGGGGTCCTGTCAAGGTAGATCCTAAAAAAATACAAATTTAAAAAAAGTGTATTTTTTAAAAAGATTATCTGCTAGCGTTTCGGCTTACATTGTAAGGCCATCTTCAAGGCTGTAGAAATACAATTTCATGAGAATACAATAATAATTGACAATATTATAATACAGAATTACCATAATGAAGAAATGTGTTATAAAAAGTATGAATGTAGAAAGCTATGTATGATAATTTAAAAAACATGCAGACAACAACTTATTAAGAAATAATTGAATAACATTAAAACAGTAATTCACCACACCTGTCTATCATGAAGACGAGAGAGGACCTAAGTTCCTAAGTTCACATTTCCGTGACTCAGGAGAAAATATAATTTTTCAAAAATTACCCAAAGACACGGTGGGTGGTGAAAGGGTGGGGGAGAAGGTAAGAGGCGGAAGGTACAAAAGGAAAGCGACCTGTTGCAAGATAGGGCAGTAAAAAGGACAAAGGAAAAAAGTTAGGGTATTATTGGGAATAGGTAACTTTGGAACTGGGAAAAATGTTTGACAGGTTTATTGAGAAGGAAGGCTTCTCAATAAACCTTTTTTTATTTGTATTATTCATATGAGTGGAAAGTAATAACCCGGTGATAACAGTTAGAGAGACTGTTATAAATTCGGTATACTTAAGTATACTTAAATGAGTGGGGGGTATGATAACCCGGTGATAACAGCTGGAAAGGCTGTTCTCGGAGGGCAAGCTCCCACCAGCTCCCTGATACGCCGTCCAAGAACGGCAGGATCCGAGATGACTCAGGATCAGGTTCCTGCGACCGGTGAACCAGATCCACACGCACCAACCTAAGTAGTGGTGATACTCCATTTCTTACCTTCCGCCCTCCTCGTGCTCCTGAAGGAATCACCATAAGAAGTTAGGAGTAAGCGTACATGGGACCTGAGATGGCAAACAACACCATACATTTGACTACAAAAAAGTGTTGCCGTTAAATGTATTTATATATGCATAAGCACATCACGCATGTGTGAATGATTTTCCTTAATGAAGTTAACTTACGTAACACACTGCTCTGTACGACCATAGAGAATGAAAAAAAATGTGCAAAGATCTTACTAACGAGGAGCTAAATGTAAGGAATTTTGCATATATAATTATATGCGCGTGTAAGCGTGGTGTTGTGCTACAGTAAAAATAATTAATGCATACAGACAGACAGACAAACACATACTTAGTCACGCACACATTTATAATTTTTGTGAGTGTGTGTGTGTACGCATAATTTCATTTCTATTGAATTAATAAGATATTGCGGGGGTTGTCCGAATGTTGATTTGATTGAGCAACCCACTCTTCAATGGTCGGGAGCGTCCACTTCTAGCATTATCTTTTTTTTTTTTTTAATGGCGTGTCAACCTTTGGTCATTAATGCCAGAGAGATATTATAAGAACTGGGGAGATAGTTTTAAGAAGAAGAATTTCTTAGCAATATGTCGGTTAGGTGTAATTGCTAATGCGAATAGTTATTATGGGGATGGGCATAGTAATTTCTTTGTGCATGGAAACTGTGAAAAGTTATCATGTGGAGATAGATAGTAATTTCTTTATACTGGAAAACTATTAAATTTATAAGAAAAAAAATCGAGAGAGAATGAANAAGATTTTAAATACTAGTTATTCAGCGATCCACTAAGAATATCAGTCATGTCTACATAGTTTATGTTTGGTAGGCTTCGAAGAAATATTTTTGTTATCATACCTTCTATTATCCGTCTCCATTGGTTTCTGCAAACCATCAAACCAAAGATGGTTTGCAGAAAACCGATGAAGACGGATAATAGAAGGTATGATAATTCTATATTCATTGGTAGTGAAAATAACCTGTTAAATATTTTTGTGTTTATTGGTGATATAAAATGTTAAAATGCACAAGCTTATATTAGTGTATGGTAAACCCTGTGATATGTTTAACTGCTATATGGAATTCCTCAAAGGGCATTTGAAAATGAATTCTCTGTAGATAATTAAAAAAATATTTATCTATTCAATAAGTAAGTTAATGCTTACATTAATTAATTAAGAACAATTAATGCGAGGGAATAGCATAAAAAAATCTATCTGTCCCAGCCAGGATCTCCTGCTTGCTGGGACGGTATGCTTCCATTACACCACCGGGACGAGCTAGATAACTTATTAAATTTCCAACACACTATCGAGAGTCTAACCTACGAGAAAGACGAATACCTCGTCTTATGCTCGAAGGAGCTGACATTGACTAGCTATTCATTTATTCTCTTCCCTCACATTAATTGTTTAAAATTTACGTGGGATGATACACCACAACTAAATTAATATTTATTAATTAATTAAGATCTCTCAGATTATTATTTCCCGTAAATAGCTATTTTACCGAAACACTGATGGGGAAATGAAGACTGTCGAATGGTTTCGAATACACGTTCCATTCTATTAACATGATTTTTTTAAAACATAATAGTTTCAAAACTAATTTTAGAATAAATTGTAGTATTTTAAATTTATAAATTAATTCATGGTCTATCATACTGTGGATAGACATTCATATACACTATCTGTTCAATTTATTTTACATAAGTAATATATAATGGAGCCATATATTTGATATAGTAACAAGTTCATATATTGAAATAATGTTTTGAAAGTTGAGTATAAGTAATGTTAACAACTTAGTTGTTGTTAATGTTAATTAACAGAATGTATGCCTGACTAATTATTAATAATACTTTACTCCAAAGTTAATTATATTTTAGTACAAGTAACAGTTTTGAGATCGTTCAAATGTACATAATCATACTTAGAGTATCAGCTAAACTTAAATTTTAGGTAAATTTTAAAAGGCAAAATTTTGTTGCGGTTCGGGCCAAGGTGAATCCCCCAAAAAATTTTAACTTCAGGTTAACCCTCCTTTTAAGAGAAAAATAATAATTTTGTGTTTAATCTAAATTAGTAAAATTTTATTATTAATAATGATCTGTAATAATAATTATTGAAAAAAATAATTAATCTGAAATTGTTATTTCAATGATGAAATTTATGTTATAATCAAAGATTCAGAAAAAACCCCCGCTCATTTTAAAGAAGACCATGCTAATCATATTAATAAAAAAATAAAAGTGTGCTCTTTAAAGCGTCGACTATTACATACAACACCCACCCACTCCCACATTCACATAAACACAAATATATTAATTTGTTTGACTATCAATTTTGGTTAATCTTAGGCCTTGAATATCGGAATAAAATTTTCAAAAATTTGTCATAAGAACAACCGCTAATGCTTTAATTCTTCGGAATTAACTAAAATTAAGCTAAATAAAATTAAGAGTGAAATAAAGTAATGTAAAGGGTCACACAAAATTAAGAATACTAATGTTGTTTAATTCTATCTATGAGTTTTAAAAATATATTTAAATTTAAA
>KZ806970.1:260297-276478 GCA_000696205.2 Oncopeltus fasciatus
GAATACACTATTTACTTCTTTCCCCAATGAACTTGGTATGTAAAACCACTAGTTTAATAATTTTTACTTACTAATTATCTTAAAATTAAACTATTTAAAAACTTTTTTAAATTTATGATAAATTAGTCATAAAAAAATAAATGTAAATATTCGGAGCTCCTATTTAACTAATGAAATATCATTAAAAGGAAACAGATTAATAAATAACTGCAAATTTATTAGTATAATTTATTTATTATTTTTTTAATCATAGAATAGAAACATATTAACATTAGATTATTTCATTTTCAATATTTAGCAACAAAAGGTCCCCTTATTTCCACTTTTGCTCAGAGTTATTGATTTTTATTACTCTGTTAATGGATGCCATTAAGATCCAAGTACACATGTTATAAAATTAGTAAACAAAAGGATAGAAATTCATAATTACTTAAATGAAAAAAAAAAAATGTAAATGACTTTATGAAATATATGGTTGATATCTTTATTTTAGTTATTGTTTTTGACTTAACGTTTTAACTTATGACATTTACGTTGTAATCAATTACCAAAATACAGTTTATGAATATTGCAATTGGCACAGTTTAATTTTTTACATATTTTTTTTTACACTCTCAATTTGAGTGAAATTTATTTGTAAGAAAATAATTTTTTAATTCGAATCCAAACATGTTTTAATTACTGTGTTTGTTTAAAAAGATCTAGATTAAAAAACTAATGAAGTTGCTTAAGTTAATTATTATATTATTATGAAAGTTAGCATTAATTGTTTTATTCTAACAAGATTTTTTTTTAGTATTGTATTCTCTAAAGGGTAACTCTTTAAATACATGTATTTTTGGGAGACATATTTAAGTTTTCTTTCTTTGTAAATTGGAATTCTACTTTCGAAAACATTTTTTAATAATCAGCTATATAGGACTTCATGGTATTTTCTTATAATTATCATTTTTCTATCACTTATCCTTGACTATAATAGATGTGATTAATATTAGGTTATTTTATCAAGTCTCCAGTTCGGCTAGTATAGGTATATGCTTTAGACTTGGCGTGAAGCAAGGTAACCTTATGTGGTCCTTAAAGTCCTTACGTTTAATGGCTTAAACATTTTTTTGTTAGGTTAAAATATTTTTTTCGACTGATTTTAAATATTCCTATATTTTAAAACTTTGAAAGTGTATTATTGACTATTTGGTTTTTTAAATTTACCATATTATAATGACCTTTTTATATTGCCCTATATATATATTTTTAAAAACTATAATAATGACTGAGTTTTAATACAGTTAAATATTTTTGCACAAACTATTCATATTAGTATATTATGAATATTTTTGTTAATCCTAAGATGTCTTATTAGAGCCGAAAGTGTTTAAGCGAAAAATAACACTGAACAACAAGTTTTTGTTTCGGGGTTGAAATTAGCTGATTTTAATGTATTTCCACGTGTTAAAACCGAAAATGACCATACAAATTATATATTAGCTCTTGTTTTCAATATAAACTTTATTTCCATCTGAATGGAGACTGTTTATAGACTCTTCAAAACTAAGCTTAAAATTTGTACTTCTGCTTAGTGGAAATCAGCTACCTTCTATTCCTATAGGTCATGCAGTTCACATGAAGGAAACGTATATAAATATGAAAACACTTCTCCAATCAATCAAATATGAACAACACAAGTGGCAAATCTGTGGTGATCTGAAAGTCATTGCTATACTCCTAGGAATGCAATTAGGGTTCACCAAGTACTGTTGTTTTTTGTGTCTGTGGGACAGTCGGGATAGAAAATCTCACTATAAAAAAGTGAACTGGCCTACACGAGACCTAAACGCTAATGAGAAAAATGTAGTTTACGAGCCTCTTGTAGATCCTAAGGATGTTCTCCTTCCCCCATTACATATTAAGTTGGGACTAATGAAAAACTTTGTGAAGGCGATGGACCAGGAAGGACAAGCTTTTAAGTACTTGAGAGCAAAGTTTCCCAGGTTGAGTGATGCTAAAGTCAAGGAAGGCATCTTTATTGGGCCTCAAATACGTGAAATCGTAAATGATCCTGCTTTTGACATGATTTTAACAGGAAATGAAAAAAGAGCCTGGGAAGCCTTTAAGGGAGTTGTACATGGGTTTTTAGGTAACAAAAGAGATGATAACTTCACAGCATTGGTTAAAGAGCTTCTTCAAGCTTACCACCAACTTGGATGCAACATGTCCTTAAAAATTCATTTTCTTCACTCTCATCTTAATTTCTTCCCACAAAACTGTGGAGCTGTGAGTGACGAACATGGAGAAAGATTCCATCAAGACATTGCCTTAATAGAACAGAGATATCAGGGCCGTTGGAATGAAGCAATGCTTGCAGACTACTGCTGGTCTGTGTGTAAGGATGCTCCAGAAGTGTTTTATAAAAGACAAGCTAAACGACAGCGATCTTACAATACATCGGATTGACTTAATTGAAATTTGGTGGTACAAACCTCTTTTATTTGTCAAAACACTAAGAATAATTTTTTTTTTAATCAATTTTGTACTTAAAATATTCTAAAAGAAACATAACAATATTGTTTTTTGTACTTTCACTTTTCACGTATAGTATAACTACTCTTTAAGATTAAGTGCTGTATATCTCAAAAACCAGAGCTAATAAAAATTTTTCAATGTTATTTTCGTTTTTATCACCCCAAAATTAGTAGAAATAGACTAATTTAGTGTAGGAAACATTCAAAAAATATATTTTTGTTGTGCAGTGTAATTAATTGTGGCGAAGACAAATCTTATTATTTCAACTTATTTAATGGTTCATGTGAATTACATATTCAGAAATTGAAAGTTAAATTTGAACTTGTGGTTGGCTCTTATGTATTACTTCTTACATAATATAAAATGATAAGTGTAGAAACTCACGCTTATAAGTACACAATGAACCTCCCATCATTAAGACAGGTGCTTAAGTGCCATTGTTGTCTGGCAAAATTTAAAATTCCCTCAGTAGCATTCCTGCGTGGGACGTCGGCTCTGTTTTGTTTGTTCGTTATGATGTGCATAACTCATCCAGGAAAACAAGCACTCCCTCATTCGTCTTGCTTCTCGGGATATTTCTCAATCAAGTCCAGAGCTATAAAAGTATAGCTCGACAGATTAGTAGGGGAAGGGCGGGAGGGGTGGTGGGCGGGAAGGGGTTATGGCCGAGGATTAAATAAACTCATAATAAGCAGAGGTGTATAAACTTCATTCAATGATTTGCAAAAAAAAAAAAAAAATCATTTTTTTAATTGGAGAATTTTTTTAGTTACAGTCCAGATAACCCCCCCTAAAAAAAAATTCAATTATAAAAAAAGTAGAGCTTTCGTGAAAGGGAGATGGGACTTGTCACCTGAAACAAATCTGCATGGCTTAATAGCTTACTTCAAATTCTTATTTATGAGACATGTAGATTTTTTTTCAGGTGAAAACACGTCTTCTCTCGCTTTCATGATCTCCCTGAAGATGGTTTACAATGTCAGCCGAAACATCCTCAGATAATACAGAATACACTTTCCTTTTTTTTTATAATTGTATTTTTTTTTTTATCAACCTTAACCAAACCCCAACAAATTCTCTACTAATAATCTCCACAGCCAAAAACTCACCATTAGGTATTTTTATTTTAATAATTTTAAATGCTGGAACGCATAAAGAAAAAAAAACACAGACACACACACATATACCTAGAACATTAAGAAAACCATATTTTAAGCTTTTCTTAAGTCTGGCGAAGATCTGTGATTTTTTTTAAATGTTCCATAGACTATGGTGTATAGATTGTTTTCTTAGGGGAAATCTGCTAATAGTTGATTATACTTTCTATAAGCTCGGTGAGATTTTTAACATTTGATTTGGCATTTAATTCAATATGCTCACAGATTCAGAAATGCAAGTATCAAAGTCCATTATTAATTGTACTAATAATTTTTAATGGCGATTGTTAATCTATTTTTAGAGCATACACACAAAAAAATCTTGTAATACGTTGTAACTTTGTTTGGTAAAACAAGTAATCTTGTCAATTTATATTTAATAATTTTATATTAACATGAAAAAGACTTAAGACTATGAATGAAATACATAATATTTTATAGGGAAGATGACAGCAATTTTATAAAAAAGTATAATACTGTACATATATTTGATCTTCTTGCTGTATTATTTTTATAGAATATATGTTTACACAAAATAAATTAATCAATATATTGGACTTTTGGGATTTTAATTTAAAAGACAAATGGTTATATATTTAAATAGAATATTATTTATGTATTTTGAAATACACATGAAATTTCTATGGCATAAGATTCTTTTTATGGCAGAATTCTCTAGACAGTGTGCTTCAATTTCAGAGAAGTTAGAAAAGAAAAATGATGCATCTGACTTATCTAAAATTTTATGTATGTAAATGTAATGAAATACACAAGTGTTGAATATAAATATATATCTATTGCCTATAGAGGGTCGCTGAATAAGTATAGGATTATATACGCAGAAATCTAGTGAAAGGTTGCTTTTGAGTTACTGTTTATCTCACTGTTGTCATGTATTGTTCGGTTGATGTCTCTTTGTTAGAAATGTATGTGTGCTTACATACATATTGCCTTTAAATATATATATTTCTATGGGAGGAAGTACTTTAGTCTGGAGGAAAGATAACCGTAAGCACTGTGCTTAGTCTGCAGAGTCCTTGGTTCCTTCTTCGCCTTTTACAGGCCCACATCTGACTCACACCACCGATCCCACCTCACACCTATTAACGTGTAGTAAGGGCTGTATCGAGTTACAATTGTACACTTCAGAAACCCGAAGGTAAAAAAAAAATTAAAAAACATTCAAACTTGCTTATGTCTTTATTTTGGAGAAACATACTCTGAAATTAAAAAAAAAAAGAAAAAAAAATCCTTTTAAGAAGGTTTAAAAAATGAATGAAAATTTTTGTATAAGAATTTAGGTCGTGATTAAATTCTGTAGTTTGAATGAAATAAAATATTAATTCATAAACAACACTTCCTTAGATTCATGAATTTATATAGTAATCAAGAACAGAGGGGATAGAGAGTGCAGCACACACAAAAACAGAAAAAATCACAAGGAGTAAAATTTTCGGGGATCTCTCGCTTCGTCGGTGAGGAGTGAAGAGAGAATTGCCTCTCTTCACTCTAGTCTCTCTTCTACTTCTAGTCTCTCTTAACTCCATTGATTGATTGATATAAATATATGTGTAAATATATTCAAAAGCTTGCTAAAATGGATGTCCTTTTTCACATTATTTAGTTCAGAATAAATTTTCAACTTTATTAGATCATTTTCGAAGGATTATGTGTAATTAAAATTTTCAACAATAAAATCCATCTCAACTGTCAGATTTTATTTAAATTGTCACTTGCACACACATACGCTTCCTTTATTTCCTAACAATGCCATTAGGAAATTAATTAAAACCAAGGGTATAATATCAGGGTCTCAACATAATAATAGTAATTATTACTATTAATAATAATAGTAATTATTTATAAATGAAGCTGATTGAAAAATTAACATATATAATGCATATANTATTTAATATACATTTCTAAATAATATTACTCTGTAAACCAAAGTGTAGTTATCAGTGTATTTGTTAAGGTAAAAAAAAAAAGAAAAAAAAAAAAAAAAGAAAAACTAGTATACTTTGCTTCAGAGGATAATTATTTTTAAAATGCTGTAAAGTATTCCAAATAGTTAAATAATATAAGATCTATTTAATTTAATGCATATTACAGTACTATAAAAAAAACTCATGATAATAATAGCGAAATTGTAATTTTATATGAATTTAGTCCGAATATTATTGTAATGCTTAGTTTTGCATAGAGCAATTTAGAAAAAAAAAATCTCTGGCAGCTCCCAAAGATAAAAAAAAAAAAAAAAAAAAAAAATTATACCTGTGTAATATACTGGTAAATTATTTTTTGAAAATTTGTGTAAATTCTCTTCTACCAATAAATAATCTTCGGCGGGTGGATTTAAGAAATATTTTAAAGACGATTTTAAGAATATAGCAGTGAATTTTAAACGCTTCCTCCATTTTTATTTACAAATGCTAAAGGAACAAAAATTTAATCCCCATTGCCTAATCTTTCTTTTAAAATCAAATTTTTCTTAATAATATCTTATTTAAGTCCATTTTAAATATAGCATGGGGAATCTGCTTTGTTTACTCCGCTTAGCTTGACGGTATTTTTATATATCTTGTTATTAAGATATTTATATTCTTAATTATAAAATATTAGGAATTCTCTCAGTATTTTCCGAATAACTAATTATTGCGATTGATAAATTGTTATGCCAATAATATTTGTAATGAAAAAGGTAGCCTTCGACTTAGAACTTTTTAATTTACACAATAGTTATTAAGTTCTGTAAAAAAAAATTCTCGAGAAAGACTGTAAATGCATTTATTCGACCAAACAAAATTAAATTTTTTGTTATTTGTTCATGAATTTTTTTTGTAATGGATTAGCAAAACACAGAAGGAAATGCTATATTTATGGCTAAGGCAGTAAATGTTCTTTTTTCTCTGCAAATTTGTAGCTGCAGAATTTATGTTTGATAACATTTACAGGAAGGGGGGAAGTGAGGTCACGATCCTTATCTTGTCAGAAACAGGTAGATTTCTTCCCTATCAATTAGCCATTTATACATGGAGCCATTAATCAATTCTGACAAATGTAAGGCTGGGCTTCACTCGGTGACGTCCAAGACTTCCCGTATTTGTCGTTGACTGAGTGTATTTTCTTCCTGAAGCAACAGAATAGAACAAAACAGTGAATTAGATTTCTTATTGGATCGTAAGGCGTGGTACCACTTCTTAGCCAGTTACTAAACAATACAATGTAATTCTTCATAAATAATAATAAAATATTAGTTACTGCTTAAGTTTGACCATGTGTTAAACTAATAGTTATAGTAATAGTTTCTATTATAAAATTACATCTTTCTTATCAATGATAACTTATATTAATAAAATATCTGTCAAATAAGAGTAGCTTAAATTAGTAAATATCTTCCGGGATTTTGCTAAAATGTTTAACAAAGAAATTCCATTAGTATTTTAGTTTATTATTGGTCAACCTGGAAGTTGTCTTGGAAGTCAAGACTTTATTGAACAAGTGATAATATTCATATACGACTTATTAAACAGAATATGAAATTACTGAAAATACTTCTCCATTTTTGACAACCAAGATTTTTTTTCCCTACTGACGAATAGTAAAATATCTCTCTCATAGTCTATTTTTGACTATTAACTATCTCATAAGTAAGAAAATCTTAAATATGTAAATGAAATCGGCGATAGAACATTAATAGACAAAATGAAAAAAACACCAACACACAAAAGAGCACAGATTTTTTTAAGTTTTTAAAAACTAGCACCATTGGATCTTATTATCTACATTTATTCAGTATTCCTCTAAATAGTAATTTGCTTAAATTGATATAATAATTTTTTTAAGTCTTTGAAGTTCATTAGAATTGCTTAACTTACTATGCATATAAAAGTGTACGTTTGTATAAATATTACATACTGAACATCTTTAAAATTTTTTCATAGATTATTCACTTCTTAACTACAGAAATTCTTAGTCAAAGATTCTATATGTTTTTGAAAGCATTTTGTGTTTCTTAAAATTTGGTCAAAAACTTTTTAGATAATGCTATGTTCAACCAGCAGTCTAGAATTGTAATGCTTCCAAGCTGCCGTTCAAAATATATATTTTTGATAGTAATTTTAAACGCATCAGCCTAATTGTGTTTGGATAAATAAGACATGATGCTTATTAAACATTCGAAATTTATCTTGAAGTTTGCAAGGCGTTTCGAAGAGTGCTTTACCGTTCGCTTTACAAATAAGTTGAAGAGATTTACGATTGTTAATACACACCAATATTGTTTACCTATCTTTTCCCTGTCACCCTTTTCTAACCCCATTTATGGTCAAGGTAGGTGGGTGGTATGTGTAGGTAACCATGTAGGTAATCTGTAATATGCTCCGAAATTTCCAAGCAATCAAACTAGAACCGCGCTAGTGTGTTGCTTCAATCCCGTTCTGGAAGTTACAGTCTACTCCTGTAAAAAGTCCTTTTTTGTATTCCTTGACACCCTTTCTCCATCTACGCAGTGTATTGACATATTTTCCTCTTAAAGCACTTCGCTCTTGGCTTAAAGCACCTATTTTTTTATATACTAGATGAAAAACTCTCTTAAAGGTGATATGTTTATTTTTTTAAAAAGCGCTCACTACCTTAATAAGGTTGTGCGCTAATGAATTTAGAATACACAACTCAGACAACAAATTATATGTAAATTGCCATTGGTTGGAACATTCGTTTGTCTAATCAGAATAATAGTTTCATGATACACAAGACATACTGGACTGTGGAGGTCAGGTGTGTCCATGTACCATGGATATCCTGATGAGACAAATCTACTTAGAATGTTTTAATTTATCAGGATCAGGTGTTAATAAATTACTTTAAATATTTATAATAAAAAAAATTCAAAAGATAGAGATCAGGTGATTTTATTTCATCACGAGAATACGTATAGGACATACACGTCTGACCCACGGTTACCATCTAGTTGGTAGGCGACGACCCACATGTGGCCTGTGTGGATATCTTCTCACAGCGGGCCACATTGTTTGTGAGTGTCCCCAACTACAAACAACAAAGCAAATGTTGGGCTTAAAAGGGGATCCAAAGGAGATGTTACGAGAAAATAAAAATTTCAACAAGATAATTGAATACCTGCAGTACATCAAATTGTACCGAAATATATGAATCTATATGCAAATCTTACTTTTCTATGATAAATTTAGTGATAGTTCTAAACATAAGTGATATTTTACTATTAAATGAACTTAACTATTTTAATTTGATTGAATTTCATATTTACTATTAGATTATTGCTTATTTATTTTTTTAATGTTATTAGATGTTAGTTGGATAAGAATCATTAAAATAAGAGTTAAGCGCCAATGACCATCAGCAGGCGACGCGCAATAAATAAAAAAAAAAAAAAAAAAAAAAAAGGTGATTTTAGTTCAATGTTTCTTTGGACATACGTATGTTCAATCTTAAAAAAATCTGACATACAGAAGCTTAAAAAACTAAGGTCGTTTTACATATTTCATTAAAAATGAACTTATATTAGTGTAAATGACTAATTTGATTAGAAAAGTTTTTTTTTTTTTTATGAAAATAAAGGAAAAGTTGTTATATCTGGACTTAATATTAATATTAATAATAAGTACAAGGTATAAAACACTCCAGAATTTCAAAATAATCCAAAGGATGTATGACCTTGGGTAAAGTTTTCACAAATTTTTGATTTCTGTATTCGCAAAAAAAAAAAAAAAAAAATTGTTTAGTTATGATTTTTAAGACAACCAAACTGACATTACAGTGAGAATCCCAAATTATCTATATTAATGTAGAGTATACAATTTTATTAGTCTAATAATGATACACATTGATTCATAATTGTATAAATTTACATTACAAAAGAAAGATACATTCAAGGAAAATTGTAGAAATTCTATTACAAAAATGTTGTATGCTTTTCAGAAGATACTGAGCTGAAAAGACTGAGCTTCAATCTGAAAGTAGTCATGTGACTTATCCTGCTAGTTACAGTGCCAATGACGAGTCCTTCGAGGATCTAGGAGATGTTTTGCGCAATACCGCTGATTGGGCGACATGGGAGGGGCAGCCTCGACGTATCCTTCTTTTTGAGGCCCATATGCTTGTCTCAGCAGAGATTTGAGCAATTCTTCTAGAGGTCCGTGGTATCAATTGTAAATACGTATGAAATAGTCAGCCAAAAATTACAGATAAAATATATTGAACATTCCCTACGGAAAAATTACTGACCCTCATTGTTGAAATGTTTAATAAATTTAAAACGAACTTTTTTTTTTTTTTTTTTTTTTTTTTTTTTTTTTTTTTTTTTTTTTTTTTTTTTTTTTTTTTTTGGAAGAAAGGGGGGCGAGTGCTTATCACAAAAATTTCGCCTTGATAGTGAAGAGCAAGAAGGCCGGACGTGGAAGAGGATATATTTGCACGTTGCATCAAGCGTCGGCATTCTTACATAGCACCTTAGATGCACTGTATTGTGGGCCAGAGAAGGTATGCAGGCGCGCCGTCTCGTGTCCTAACCTTTATCACTACTGCCAACCAGTGATTCACTGACCTCTTCTTATCTATGTGATCCTAGAGGACGGTCATGAACGGGAAGAGAGATATGTTAGCGAATGAGAGTAATAACTTCACTCAAGAGGTGTGTCAAGTAGCTTTTTTTGTTTATTTTTCTACAGAAATTAATGAATTCAAGCATTTTTGAGTATCATTTTCCATAAGAAAATCAAGCTTTTCTTGTAAGAAAATGATATGAAATATAATTATTTTATATACACTCGTGTGTGTGTTTGTGTTTTTATACGGTCAAACTTCTGCTGTTCGCGACCTCTTGGGCCTTAAAACGTAAACATATTGGGAGTGGGGTCGATGGGCCCCTTCTCCCTGCACAGTGATGACTATTTATTTGTTTTATTGTTGATTTTATTTTTATTTTATTATATTTTTTTTAGATTTGTTTATTGTATCCGTCATCAAATTACAAGATGTTAAGTAACACAACGTAAAAAATAAGGATTTATTATTTTAAAAAAACTTCTGCTGTTTTAAAAATAAAGGCAAAAATTAGTATTTAAGCTTATTTTTAGGAGGCTGGTTAAATATCAGGGGGGCTGATAAGCCAAGTGTTGTGGGTTCAAGTCCTGCCCTGGGTTGGCCTTCATGAGAAGTAAAAGATTGCCTAGTGCCATGGGTTTGTAGTGTAAGGAGATGAGAGTAAGCTATCTAGTCCCTCACTCTATAGACCTAAGTGGCTGGAAGGGAGTTAAAATATATAAGTCTATTTTAGCAAGCAATTGGAAGAAAGCGTTAACGGCAGAAATGGGTCTAAGGGAGGGGGGAGTGTTTACTGTCAGCCCGAATTAAAATATATGCAACTTACATTGTTGTTAGAGCTGAGAAAATTATAAATATATTATAGAACGTAATTGGTGTAAAATGTAATTTTATAATATTCATGCTTTATATATAAAATAGGATGTGTGAATGTATGTAACGTATGGACTTTAAAACGACTGGGCCAATTGTGATGAAATAATTTTCAGAGAATCCTCAGAATATTCAGGCGGGTGACACTGTGTCGTCTGATTTTTGATTTTCGGTCTGTGGGCGGAGGGGCGTGGCAAAATCAAATTTTCATTTCCAATTTGCCTTAAATAGATGTGTTTCTTTTTTTATTGAGCCCATACATACACCATATGTAAATTATTCTGTGAAAAAACTTTATGATAGGTATTCCATGAATTTTTATTTGAAGGCCGTAAATTTCGTTAAAAGCTCTATTTAAATCGTGTGATAATACAACAGTAATGTTTGCTTAGGTCCAGCAACGCCCTAAAAAAAACAAAATTTTGCAAAACGAAGTTTGTGGGGTCCGCTAGTTCTTTATGAAAATTTCGTTGTCGCATGTCTATTCTGATGGGTAAGTTGCCAAGGCTCACTGAATGAGATCCGAACCACACAAACGCAAGTATAGAGTTATAGTTATAGATGTGACTGGATCATTACAAACCACTTCATGAGAAAATCTGCCACCTGAAACGTGTGGGCGGTAACTGTCCTTGGGCCTCAGCTGTGTCTGACGTCAAGCGCGCACCCCACAGGTGGGCGACACCCCCCACCACCAGGACGCCTACACCTGTCAGTCTGACACCTCTCACACCCGAATTCCAAATCCCACTCGTCCTGAATCAAAGGCATATTCTGATCCTTTTTATTTTTTCCTCCGACTCCTCGGCTATTAATTTCCTTCGTGTCATATGGAAGGCTCGGAAAGGGCAGGGCAAGGCCGTTCGGCTTCCAGATGGAAAGCGGGCTGTGTTGGTAAACAAGTTATGTTTTACATATTTCGTAATCGGAGAAATATGAGTGTCTATACTGAATGAACACTTATGGGAGAGTAACGTGTCATTATCTGAATGCATTTGAACATAAGTAGTAACCCAATTGTTGGAGAATTCAGTTCAACTGCAACTATTATTTCTTCTGAAGCAAAATAGGTATAAACATATGATGATTCAATTGGATGCTATGTTATATTAAAAATTAAATTTAATAATGTTATATGTTTGTATATTTTACTATAAATAGATAGATAGATAGTTAGATATATTAAAATATACAGATATGTACATGATTTAATTAAATTTTTATTGGAATAAGGTAACCAATTGAAATATCATATATTTATTCTTATTTTATATATATCATATGTATATAACTATCATACCTTCTATTATCCGTCTTCATTGGTTTCTGTAAACCATCTTCTGTTGGCGAGCGCTTTCGGACATTGTCCATGGACCAAGAGAAGATGGTTTGCAGAAACCAATGAAGACGAATAATAGAAGGTATGATAGTTCTATATTCATTGGTAGTGAAAATAACCTATTAGATTATTTACCAACTAAAATAAATGTTTCTCTAAGCAGAGAAAAAAGGCTCATTGACCCTACTTTCAGAATATTTGAGCTTATGGCCATCTTCGTTATCGTCAGAGGGTAGGACTGTAAGGATTGTAAGACAACTTATAGGATTGGCAATTAGGATGAGGGTGGATAGATAGTTAGATAATACTATGGAATAGAGTTAAGTGGGTGAAATGAGGTCTTGGGCGAACGGGATAATGACACTTTGGTGGGTGGTGGAGTTGGAGACATAATGTGGAGCATTCCCTACAATGCTTAGGATTTCGGATGGAAAAGATAGAATATTGTCCATGATTTATTGAGGGCAGACTTAGATTTAAGACAATGCTTAATTTGAGTTCGACAGCAGCCATTGTAGAGAGAGGACGTGTTTTGTTAGCTCTCTGCAATTGTTTCTTTTGAAGTGATTAAAAGTGTTCAGCTGTTACCAAACTGGTCACAGTTAAAGATGTAGCCAGCCTGAAGACGTTGACAAAGTTTCCAGGAATTTCACCGAGGAACAAGCCCACAGCAAGTGAGTTAAATACTCATTTCTATTTATTAGCGAGGGGCATACAGGCAGACGTGCTAGGTCAGGCGCGTCCCCTCCAGCTCCCAGCCAGCCGGCTGTTATCGGCCGGCTTACACTATCGGCTAAGCAGATTAANATATATATAATTAAAATTAAAATTAAATCATACATTTTTTTTTATCAATTAAATATTCAATCCTGATTATTAACTAAAGAGAATGAGAATAAGAGTATTAGTAACTCGTTAACCCTCAAACTTATGTAAATCCTCATATTCAAGAGAACATTCATATTAAATAATTTGATGATAGCTAGAATTTGCTGTGTTGTAAATTTATTATTTTACAATTTTAATGAACGTTTATGTTATTAAATTTGTGTTTTATATTAATAAAATTACTATAAATAAAACATTTAAAAATGTTTTGCATATGTAAATGCTCTATCATACTTGAGTAAATAATGATTTCTTTGTTTACTTCTCGGTTATATTAAACATTTCCTATTTAGAATATTATTATATACTTGTATTGTTGAAATTCAACGGAAACGTAAGATATATTTACATAATAGGCAGGCTGCATTTGTACTGCGTGACAGGTAATTAGAGCTTATACAAACAGCTATATGTCATAGCCATTTTGACTGTTGACAAACATTTGTCCCGCGAACAAATAGTGGCGTCTTCTGACAATTAAGGCTTAAGTCAGTTTTATTTGGGAAATCGAAAATGACTCGTCATGAATAATTCAATAATTTTTAATTATTCACTGTTTATTTGTTGACTTTTTTAATCTCTTAAAAGGATGAGACTTTAATATTCATGAAACGTCTAGGAAAAATATATATTTAGAATCTGTGTAATAAATTGTATGTAATGCCTAATTTATTAACTCTTTAAGGTAACGATTTTGTTTTCTAAACTAAGAAAATTAGTTGAATTCCTTAGTCACTATTACGACTACTTGTAATAGCTATATAAAAAACCACAGATTGTCTGTCGATCCTTCTGCCTGTTCATATTTTGGAAGTCAATCTTTCCAACAAAATGTACGAGTACCACTTTTCCAAAATTGATGATTAACGTGTCATTTTGTCTCGAAGCCATCAAACATCAGATGTATCCAGGGGTTCCAGTCCAAAGTCCTTCGCACAATCCTCAACACTCCTCCCTACGTATCCAATAAAACCATCCATTCTGACCTGCAAGTACCTTTTGTTTCCGAGCTCATCCTCTCCTGGTTTGATAAGTTCCACATAAACCTCTAAGGACATCCAAATCTTATAGTCCTCTCCCTGGCATCCCACGTTCATCCCGACCACCCTCTCCGACGCCTCAAGAGGAGGTGGCCAAGGGACCTCCTACTCCAGTCAGTTTAGTTTAATACCTAGGGAGTGAATGCACTGGCATTCTTCTCCCCCTCTCAATCCCTCCTTGACTTCCTGGCTAGTCTCCTTCTTATCCTAGGATAAGGAGAAGACGGGTGCCAGATAGTCTATCGCGGGTTAACCTGGGCTCCTCTCTGAGGACGGGTTACGTCCCGGATAGACGAGCTAGGACAAAAATGTACCCAATCAAAAATGACAATGTATAGAAAATGTACAGAATAATTTTTTTTTAATAAAGAGTTATATAACGTCTCATTTTGTAGCTTGAAATGTGATTAAACTTAAAATTACAACTTTAATGAATTTATATGTAAAAACTGAGGCACTAAAAATAACGCACAAATTTACACAAGTATAACTAATACGTTTGTTGATATAAAGAAAAAATGTTCAGAGACCATTAATGTTATCTAATGACTCTCCATTGTTCTTTAATAATGTCTGCCACTGATAGAAATTTATCCATTACATCTGCTTAAATCTTGCGAGATGAATAAAATAAGTAATAGAAAACCCTTCACGCACAAGCTACGTAGACTTATCAGATGTCTTATATCGCTGGTCCAATCTATAATGATGAAAAATATGGGATAAAGTAGGCCAATGGTTTTGGTGTTTGAAATTTCAACTGATCGTCCCAGTTTCATTCTCACAGAGAACAGTTTCTTTATTTATGTATTTTTTTTTTTTTTACTTTTTTATGTAATAAGTAAGAGAGAGGATTTCCAGTGCGCTCCTGGTAACACCTTAACAAAACTGAATACTATTATCCAATCATCAATTGGAAAAATTAGGTGGCCAGAGAGGTGTACTAACTACATGCTCTCCCAAGTGTGCCGAGAGCACATATAATCTCATCTGTAATCTGTGTTTCCCTGTTGACCTCTATGGTCTAAAGTCTTACTTCAATTGACTGGTGATTTGTGATTTAAAAAAAAAATTCATTATTCAGAATTGGTTTTAAATAATATAATTTACCTTTATTTTCATTTCTATTATTTGCATATCTATTTTTCCGTTAAATATATCTATTGATATACGTCACTATTGCATTGCGATCGAGAAATATGTATTATTCAAACATTAATAATGTTATGTCTTCTATTATGTTTCTTTTTTTTTTTTTTTTGCCCTTGTCCTATTATTTTTTTGGCTGGAAATTTACTGGAAACTATATAAGAATTTGAGATCTCCAGGGACCTGCCTGGAACGGAAATGATTTGTATTCCATTCCTTTCTTCCAAGCAAACCCTTGACTTCGTCACGTCCGGAATCCTTGCCAAGGTCTTAAGGAAATCACCTACTCAACGAGATTTCCTTCTCAACAGGAGGCTGATAACTTCACACGTGAATTACCTACAAAAGTATCTTTACCAAAAATCCTTATCTAAACCAATTACAATAGATATTTTTCATTAGTTTGTACTAAAGTTATATTATATATAGTGTAATAAGTTTGCGATAAGTTTATATTATATTTTGTTTATAAATAGTTGTATTGTAATATTGTAATAAGATTCAAGTTGTGTTAAATTAATAGATATTGTATTATGCATGTGTTTTTTTAAAGATTGAGATGGAATTATGAGTATTACTGATAATGATTTATATTACATGAAATAAATTAAATGATCAAATTATATATATATA
>KZ806970.1:285023-315644 GCA_000696205.2 Oncopeltus fasciatus
TATAATATTTATTAAGAAAGATAATTGATAACCGACTTATCATTATATTAGAGATAAAGTTGTTATAAATTACACGATAAATAACTTTTGTTACAACAGAAGCAATGATGAATTACACTTTCCTGAATTTATACAACTCAAAGCTTGTACAATTGCCAAACTTAGGAATATATATATATATTGGAAAAATATTCTTTATCTTCTATATAAACTTTCAACAAAATAAAACTGTGATAAAATGAGACGACACACAATGCTGTATGTAGGTGAGATACAAAAACAAAACAAGTTTTTTTTAATAAACTAAGAAGTTTACTAAACACAAAACTATACATTGTGTTCGCCATAGCTTTGCGTTATAGCAATACAAGATTTTTCACGTAGGGTTCGACGGTCGTCACAAGTATTTACCGTTTCTTCTTCCGGGTTGGACCGTGTCAAATTGGTCCAGAGAATTCTCTTTTCAGCCCTGAAGAAGCCATCACGTGATGTGCGAAAGCTCTGCAAATAACACCAATTTGACACGGTCCAACCCGGAAGAAGAAACGGTAAATACAAGATTTATTACATTCCGCATTTAACTCTTTTGATTCTTCTTTGAAAAGTCTTTACGAATTCCGTAAAGAATAATACTGTCATCCAACAGTTCTGTTTGACATCAACCTTCTTAACAGGTAAAAAAAAAATAAATAAATAAAAATAAAAAGTTTTAAGTGAACCCTTCGCTGAAGCAAGGATTTCAATAATCCTCTGAAGGAAGGGTATATATATTTTTTATAAAGAACAGCATTTTTTATAAATATGCTATAAGAGCAGAAAAATGCACATTGCAATACATTTTTGTTGATGATACTGACAAGTAAATACGTACCTTCAAGACACTGTAACCTGGTTGGCACTAGATGGCGCTCGAGGTGAAGTAGTTTCAGCTCGCTCCGGTAGATGGTGTTCATACCGCAGATTCTGACTGTCACTAAACCACTAATTACTGAATAGGGTTTACAGTTACTTTCTACACTTTTAAATAGATAAAAAATGAATTAGTATTTTATATTTTTTTTCTTCATTGTTTTATGGTTATTATATTGTATTGTTGTAATAACTTTAAAATATTATAGTACTCTAATACTGTGTTATGGGTTAAAATATATATGTATATATAATTCAAATTTTGATAAAACAGAAGTATATTTGAGAAAAAAGTAATTAAATTACAGCTAAGGTTTTGTTTTATTAATATTTTAATTATTAGCTAATTTTATCTTGAGAAAAGCCTACAAGGTAATTCTTGAAATATTTATACCAGAGTTTTAAAGAGCAATCTAATAATGGCATTTAAGGAAAATTTAATACTTGTATGTAAAAAAAAAATTAACTTGGTATTCAAAACAAATTTCCCATGTCTAATTTAATCTTAAATTAAAGATGGATATAAATTAGAGTGAATGAGTAGATTTTATTTATATGCCGTCGAGAAAAATGAGTTTAAAAAGTACTTTAGAAGAGTGGGGAAATCGCTTGTTTATCGTAAGTATATTCGTAAATTTCTTCCTTAACACCCCCTAAACCCTCCCTCCCCTACGATTGATGTCAGCCATTAGCTAATTTATCCAATGGTTCGCAAAAATAATGTCAAATTGCTTCTCCTCTATGTGGAATTTGCTAAAACTAATATATACTGATTCATTTTATATGTTTGACAGAATGTTCAATTAGTTACTTCAATATGCTATTATATTAGATGTTGAAGCCGATGTATTCAAAACTATTTACAAAATTGAAATAACTCAAAGAACTATATTTAACTAAAATAATTCAGTCAGGTCCTCTTAGTGGGAATTAAATATTTCTAGAAATTATTGACACCTTGATAGAAATTATTAGAACTATAAATTTCAAAAGATGGCGTGTATGTTTTTGCTTAATTTGTTGTATTGTATTAGCTACAGTTTATTCCACACTTCCACTATAAATAGCAATAAAGTATATTAATTTTTTTTATAAAACATGTACACCAAAAAACCAACATTATATGTGTATTTTAGCAAAAATTTCAACATAGTATAACTCGACCGTATTTGAGAAGCCATACGTGCGTTTGCATTATGCTTGAAATTATAGGATTAGCATGAGATGTACATAAGTACACTGACTAATATAACTTTATTGCTAATGATTTATAAAGATTTTTAATTATTTTTAGCATAATTTCTAATTATCAAAATATCTGTTATTGATTTTAATTTTTGGCCATTTAATTTTTGAATTTGATGATGGCTAAGTTCTATATTCATATTATCTTCTTCCGGTTTGGACCATGTCATTTTAGTTTTAACAACCAAGCTTTGATTCATCACGCTCAATAGAAAATATAAATTGTTTCTATTCTAACCCCGAAGAAGCTCAGATCATGATGAGGGAATGCTTGGTTGTTGAAAATAGAGAGACCGGAAGATGAAAATATAAATATTGACTGAGAGCGTGGAAGTCTCCGAAAAGATGGTTAAGTTATCCAAAATGTATCTGTTAAATCATGCTACTCGAAGAAATATTGTAATAGGCTGAAGGAAGAAATATATCGAAGCCCTCAAATTAAGCCAGTATGGCTGGTAGGCTCAAGTATCAAGTCGATTGCCTGCGAATATGTGTGTGTGTTTCAAACTCCTACTTACTGCATTTGGACGTTTTTCCTGTAACGTACTTTGTAATGTGAGGAATAAATTATCTCTCAAACAATAAATGCAAGGGAATAGAAAAAGAAATCTAACTGTCCCAGCCAGGACTCGAACCTGAATCTCCTGCTATCCGGGCAAGCGTGTTAGCCTTTTACACCAGCGAGACAAGGCAGATTAGTTTTTAAAATTAAAATTAAATAATGATAGTCGTTCTTTCGTGCTCCTTCGGGCATAAGACGATGTATTCGTCTTTCTCGGAGATTAGACTCTCGCTAGTGTGTTGGGAATTTAATAACTTATCTGGATAGTCTCGGTGGTGTAAATGGCTAACGCGCTTGCCCGGATAGCAGGAGATCCAGATTCAAGCCTCGGCTGAGACAGTTAGATTTTTTATTATATTCCCTTGCATTCATGGTTTTAATTTACGTTGGATTAAATACCACAATAAAAATAATATTGATAAAATTATCTATCTTAATACAGTCCAGACTATCAGCGTCAATGTCACGTGGCCCGTAAAACGTAAAGTTGTATTTGTATCTATTTTCATTCTGTTAGTTACTGACCCCTTAGCAAATGCCGAGGAGGAAATTGTGTAAACACAGTAATCCTTAATACGGCTTGTCTTTGCAAGTGAAATTCGCTCGGAAGAGATCGCAGTCTTGAATGTCCGCGATGGAATCAGTAGCTGGAAAAGGATAGCTGTTCCATTTCAGTCCGGAGGCGAGTCCTTATTCAGAGGCTAAACTTCCAGCATGATGAATCGAAGTGGCGTGCTCCTCTAGCGCAGAGCTTAGCAAGCGTGATTTCCGAGTTATATATTTTATTCATATGGTTGAATGCACTCTGTGGACACACACACACACATATATCGTATACGCGGCATTGTCGTAGGAAAGACTCCTGTTTGAGGAAGAACTAATGTCCCATGCTTCGCTAAATGTATGCGAGTTAGCGCTCTGACAGGCAGGGAGAGCTGTATTGTAAACAGATATGTCACGTGACTCCGTCTCACCTTGGGCCACTCCCTTCTCATTCCACTCTCCCCTCTCCTTCACTTCTCTCACTCCCTCTCTCTCTCTCTCACTCTCTCTCTCTAACTCTCTCTCCTACTCTAACTTTCTGTATCACCCTCTCTTACTGATTTTTTTTTTTCAAATTCTTGTCTTAAGCGCTCTCGCTTTCAAATGTCAAGTATCCCTTGTTGAACCCATGCGCGCGCACACAGACACACACACACACAACCACTGTGAGAAACTCATCTGCATATTAAGTATACTTTATACGTCGATATATGTCAATAACTGCGCAGAAAGATATTATCTTCATATCTCTATAAAAGCTGGGCTTCCCTCCGCTGTCTGATGAGCATTCCTTTCAAGGAGACCGAGTTAATAGGCAAGGTTGGATTAGCTTTGAATAATTTGCTTCAAGTAGAAGTACTTTTAATTGGCTTGTATTCTGACATCCTGCCCGGGTTCAGTGGGGCATGATGGTCTCTTGGATAACGTACTGAACTCCTGAGCCAAAGGCACTAGCCTCACAGTGCACAATTGGTGTTTCTATCTGTGCTTCTGTTTGTTATGACCTAGAGGACTCCCAGTGTGCTTCTGTAGTGAACACCCAGTCCTAATTGGGAACCATTCTTCATTGGATGGGAAAAAATTCAGGCGGCCAGAATGGAGTACTGACGACAAGTTTCTCTAGTGCGCCGAGATTCAAGAATAAATACACTCTTAACGTGAATTTCATCCTTGGTACTGCTGTAGGACTGGTGTCCGGAATCAGTTGCAATAATATTATGAGCTGTACAATAAAAATGTCTCAAATTGTGTTATCATTAACTGGATATTATTCTTATGGCTTTAGTTGAAAAAAATTAAAAAAAAAAAAAATTGTCTATACCTTGAAAGTTTGCAAATTTAAAAAAAACAAAAAAACAAACAAAAAAAAACAAAAAAAAACATAAAAAAAAACTGTTTTTATAGTATAGCCCTTCTAGTATTTATAGGTATGGATTGAAAAAAGATGTAGGATTTAGGATTCGTCCTAAGATATCTTTTCCTCCAGCCCGCAAAGGGGGCAAGGGGGGGGGGGGGTTAGAACTATTTCAGTATACCAGTTGACTCAAATCAATTATCCACGAGAGCTTCAGAGTGTCGTCAGCCGCCAAGGGTAGGTTATACAGATCATGTCCCCTGCCCTTTCCCCGTAATTATTCATATCTCAAGAAAGGCAATGACTGACGTCATTCACTACGTACTGCTATTTTTAAGCTCTATGACATATCGGCCAAGGCTGTTCATAAGTTAACATGTGAAGTGAAAACCTTCGGTACTCTGAACTAACTTTCTATAAAAAATAATTATTTTTTTCTGTTAAATATAAAAATCTTCCTTCTAGAAATTATTTAGAGATCCCCTATTCTTATTTATCATATTTCTGATTGAGTGATATGGCAAAAAAAACGTTTAATTGGTGACAAGTGCAAATTGAGAGTTTTTGACTGTAGAGATTATTAGTAGATGTTTTTTGGTGAGGTTCGGTCAAGGTAAATCTAAAAAACACAATTAAAAAAAAAAAAGTGTATTTTTTATTATCTGCTAACGTTTTGGCTGACATTGCAAGTCATCTTCAGGGCTATCATGAAAGCGAGAGGGGACGTTGTGTTTCTTGGTTCCCATATTCTTCAGTCACAAATTTTCAAAAATGTGGCTTTCCGTTCTATAAGCTATTGGCGAAAGGTGCATATGTAGTCTTTTTTTTAGTGTTAGTTCCTTATCAACCACTTAGGGTCATGAAGGGTGGGGCTATCTATAGTTTTCCATCCAATTCTAGACATCCATGGCTCAGGGCAAGCTTTTATTTATCAATAAAGCATGCCCAGGCCGGGATTTGAACCCGCAGCTCCAGTAATGAGAGAACTGAACGGATACCATGAGCTACCCTGGCTTCCCTACATATGTAGTCTATAGCTGGAATTTGATACAAATATTAAAGAGACAGATCTTAACATTTGTTCTTTTGCTTTTAATCTAAATTTTATAGAAATAAATGATATCATACAAGAGAACTGTCAGAAGCTCTGATTTATTTACTAATTAATTAAGTGTAAAATGAACTTCATTATATCAGAATTTCGTTTTGAATTATCTACAAGTTATCTTTGATTAAATTTAATTACTGTGAGTAAAAGGTGTGAACTAAAATAAATCCATTTTACTGTTGTAGTAAGAACATAGTTTATGATAGCTTTCTCAAAACTATCATAAAAAGTAGTAATTCCTAATCTCATTTTTCTTTCCCTAATTATGCCGGGAGAAGATAACTTTGAACTTTGTTAACTTCTAATGCTTGTATTTACTTGATAAAAACACAAAAAACAATCCAAATTTATCAAGCTACTACTGAGGTAACTAGGAATATTCCTCTTATTCCAAGATTGTATGTGAAGAGTATGTGGAGTTTCAGAAAGAGTGGGGAAAGTGGCGCTTGTAAAATGCGGAGAAAAGTGTTTTTGTACACTAATGAACTTTCTTGTTACGCGACGTTAGCTTGTTCGTGTCTGAGCATCAGAGCGAAGGCGCAAGGGACTACGCTAACGCCTCATCAGATTGAAACGTTGGCGGCTTCCGTACTTCATGTTCGCGAGGAGTCATTAGTTATTCTTAGCCGATTTCCTTCAAGGACATCATTTTCGTCGTGTTGGCTCTATACCGGGGCCTTTTCAACTTTCACCTATCCCATTCAGCTGATGTTAATAACATCGTTCGTTCAAAATTTTACTCATTTACACATAGTCGTACTTGCTCTCACACACAAACACACACACATAAATAAATATATATAATGAAACACTTGCGACTACGATATACTAAATAATATTCTTTACTCCTCATAATGAAGGGTGAGAAATCACCTCAAAAATTTTACTCTTCTTATTCACTATATATATATATAGGTAGAAGAATGAGACTTGGTTGTAGACAGGGAAAACTCACTCTAGTTTCAGAATGTGTGACTTGCTTAAGAGCAATCTAAGGATTACTGTACGCGTAAGTGACGCAAGCACGTCCAAAACTGCATAGATCTGCAGATGACCAATTTCACATACACGGTTTTAAAGAGCAAAAAAAATTGTATAATAAACCGAAAATCACAGTTTGAAATTGCAACAATAAGGTTATTATGAGATTTGAAAATATGCTATTTGTAAGTCATAATACGATTTTTTAAGCTATTATTGAGAAAAAATAGAATCACGTAACAGGTAATTTTTCACCGACAACATTGCTAAAGCAGTGAAGCCAATTTTATTTACATTTATTTATTCATAACGGGAAATAAGTAGTTTTTCCAGGATTAACGTAATAATCACGCATTAAAAAGTTAAGTTAAAAACTTTAGATGTTCATAAGTTTAACTTTGAGAATCTATAATATTTTTTAAAAACTTTTTCCTAACACCAATAATTAAGAAAGAATTTAAATTATAAATTTTGTTCTCCCTCTTAATCCCCTTTTCTTTATCCGATTTCAACAAATGAATTATTTCAAGAATTTAAAACGAAAAACCTAAATTTGGTTTTAATATTTTAAAAAAGAATATCCGCTCTAGAGTAAATTATTAAATATCCTTCTAATATGCGTTTTAGTGAAAAATTATATAGTTTATTTACAACTATCTTGTTTTACACTTTTTTTTTTTCGTATGATAATAATATTTTTAATTTTCAGAGTTCCGTTCATTATTTCAAAAATTGTGGTCAATAGATCGTTGACAGACAAATATAACATTCTGAATGTAACACATTTTTTTGTTCCTCGTTGAAATTCTGCCAACGTGAATGGCTCCACGCCCATGAAGAGACCATCACAGCAGCTCCGGTTTTTTTTTTTTTTTTTTTTTGCCTCTATATTTATTTTTACATATTTATCGCGGTACGCTAGCTGTGCCAGTGTACCGGATTTAGGCATGTACCTATTATTATAGTCTTATATTTTAATGTTTTTACAGATTGTCTTAAGGTTACATTATATATATTTTTACATTAAAGGAGGGCAGCTCCGGTAAGAGAGATCTCTCGATGGAATCTCTCACTAAGTGCTGGTGAATATCAAACGCTACAATCCCCTGAGTGGAGGGGGTAATAAGATAAGCATGGGTCTCTCTCTCAAATGCCCACTTTTAAGAGAATGATTTATCAACAATTAGTGAGTTTGTAATCAGACAAGAGATTAATTATAATTGCAGATGGATTGTGTCGGGGAGAGTGCGCAGGCCGGCCTGCCTGTAATTTATTTGTTGGAGGTAACCCGTTTTGCGCGCGGCCTTGGACGAAGGTTATTCCTCCGCGACGTACAAGTCTTCAATTCCTTCCTTCATTCCCCCCGCCTTATTTATTGTGTTTCCACCCCTACAAACAAACAGCCCTTATGCAATGCGCCCCACCTCTCACCCTTACCGTCCATTTCAAACTTTTATTGGAGGAGTAAGTGGAATAATTGTCTCCGGATAATTTACAAGATGTCTTTTCATTGTTTTTGTATGTTAAAAACTTAATTCTTTTTTTTTTCTTCTACTTCAAAGCTAGAAGACCGAAATAAACACACAAAGTAGCCCCACGCAAGTACACAAACACACAACGTATAATGGATATTTCATTAATTTCTGAATATTTTTAATATTAAATTCCAGTATGGTAGCCTTTATAGAAAAAATTAAAATAAAACTATATCAAATTAAAAAAAAAAAAAAAAAAAAACGGTAACCAACCTCTTGTGAGAGACGAAAATTTAGCAAAGTTCTAAATCGTTAATGAGAGGGAATAGAATAAAAAAATCTATCTGTCCCAGCCGGGACTCGAACCTGGATCTCCTGCTTGCCGTGCCGGTATTTTTTTTATATTCTATTCCCTCTCATTAATTGTTTAAAATTTACGTCGGATAATAAACCACAACCAAAGAAATATTTCATCCTTCGATGTGTCCATACATGTGTATTACATTTTTTTTTTTTTTTTTTTACATAGAATAGTATGTAATGTAAGAATTTTGTAATAGATAAAAAATTATCATCATTATTACTGAATATTTTTATAATGAATTTCCAAGTCGTTTAATTCCTAACGTTTATTTTTAGTTGAATTACGAATAAATAGTCAATATTTCGTTTACAATCAAATAATGTACTTTAATTGGTATAAATAAAATCTACTCGGGCCTTTTACCGAAATCCGATAATCCACCACGTTGCCTGAATAGGAAATGACCGCGTGACCTTCTCATTGCCAACACTTCATAAAAAATAAATAATATGATGAGAAAAAAACAACAAAAAGACAACCTGTGTATTGTAAATAGAGATTAAGGAGTTCTGCCATTGGGCAGCTTCTCCATCAAGTGAAGTACACGCTAAGTTCTTTCTTATTTTTCTGTTTGTTTTTGTTTTATATATANCTTGTTTTTAATTAATTTATGCTGTGATTATTAACCAGCACATTACTAGATAAAAAAATATGTAGAAAGTAATTAATAATAAAGTTTAAAAAAAAAAAAAAAATTGGTATAATTAGGTTAGAGTAATGCAACTCCTAAATCATGAAAAAGAACTATCGAATTTCGGATAACAGACAAACTCTGGTATAGTTCATTCTAAATAAAGTCAAAAAATCATTTTTAAATTGAGTAGGTAGTTGTGTTTTGATAAAAATTATGGTCGGATTAGTTTTAAAAATGGTTTTAATCAATAGTTGAGTTTGAAGTTGAACCCCACTCATAAATCTGCGTCTCTTCTATTTAAAAAAAAATAATAATCTTTATTCATTATATCTTGTTAAAAAAAACATGCTGTTTGTAATTTAATGGCACATATTTACAAAAAATAAAAATAAAATAAAGATAAATAAATAAATAAAATGTCACTTTGCAAAAAGAAAGGACTCAATGACTCAACTTCTATCTACTAATTAGAATAATTAAAAAAAAAGTAATTTACATACATTTTAATTCCGTTTAAATAGAAATTAATTTCGTGAGGTCGTTCAAAAATCCCCCAAATCATTTTTAAACCCTAAACTCATCCAATCAAAATTTTAAGTTCACAGATATTAACTTTAATAAATATTTCAATGCGAAATATTAAATCATTCATTACTCATGTTTATTTCATAATTACGGTCGTTGGTAGAAAAAATATTTTTGAAATTTGCGAAATTTTTATGTTAAACCCCACTTCTAAGAATAAGCTTTTACTAATGTAAAAAAACACACTGCAATTACAGTTTCAAAGCTCTATGGAGGATTTAATATCCGTTAAATATCAATAACATTCGACTTTGCTCTCCGTGACTGGTCCAACCAATAATAGACTATTTAAATTTATATTGTCTAATTTTCTTATAATAATTTTGCCCTTATGAGCCTCTTGCATTTTGTAATCGAACCACAAGTCTATTTATTTATTTTACTTCCATTCATTGTATTACTCATTTTAGGACTGTATTCTCTATTAATGAGAAATTCAATCATTTCACACTGCTGGTACGGCCGGATTATTTTTTTCTTAATACGATTTAGAAAATATTTATAATGAACAGTTTTTATAGATGATTGGAATTAAGTCCTTTTTAAATCTGAATATCAGAACAAAAGAAGATGATTTCTTGCATGTCTAGGTTATTCTTGTAAAATAAACAAAAAAAAAAAAAAAATATTATCCCTTTATTTATTATTTATTAAATACATTTAGTAGTATTGCTGTAATTTTCTCAATGGAATTCGGTTCTTTATCTTTTATAATATTGTTTTTCTTTCAGATGTCTGCAGAGCCACAGGTGGTGGCTGTACACCACCATCAAGTGATGGTACCAAACAATCAGATTGTAAGTAAATTTCGTTATATTACCTATATTTTATGAATATTTAAGGAAATTACAAAAAAATGATGAGAAGTATCACCACCATAACATCCTTGGTAATAATCTACACATTATTATCACGTTTTATAAAATATATTATTCTAGAGCATTACGTGCGTCAACAATACCTATATAAGTTCTTTGAAATTGAGAGGTAGTGATAATGAAGTATAATAAAATATTAGATGTAAATATTATTATTTATGGAACTGTGTTCTACTAATTATCTTCTGCTTGTAACTTTATGTTCATGTTGGCTTTCACAGTTTCCAAGAACTTATCCACGCGCGGAAAAATAATCTATGGTTATAATTTTCAGTCTGTTTATTTGTTTTATTTATTTTATTTGAGAAAACGTAGAAAACTTGAAAATTGTCGTGTTAGCTCTAAAATTGTGCTTGCTCTCTTAAGTTTACATCCATGATTTGGGTGGGGGTTAGTTTCTAACTCCCAAGCCAAGTAATCACTTGGAAAGAATAAAATACATAAGATGTATTACATTGTTTTTTTTTTGTTTCAGACGAATTAAAATTATGTTTAATCTTTAATTTAATAAAGCTAAACGTAGGAACATATAATCTTATATCATTTACCATATTGTCTTAGGAATGATTTTGAAATCCCTTTTGTTAAAGACTTTATTACAACCCGTTTTATAAATTCCACTCTGACCTTTCCATGCATCCCAAACCTTTAGCCCAAACTTTATCCAGCATTAACAATCCTGATAACCCACCAGGTCGCCTGAATAAGAAATAGCCGCGTGACCCCCTCATTGCCAACAATCCATAATAACAATTATATGAAAAAACAAACAAAAAACATTAAATATTGTACAGCTTCTCTAACAAATGAATTATACTCTAATATTAGTATTTACTTTATATTTTTCTTAATTATCGTTATACGCTGTTTATTTACTCACTTTGACTTTTTATTTATTTTTTCCTGTTATTAATTTTAAATATTAATTGAATTTAAAGTCTGAATTTTATTTATGTATTACTATTTTTTTTTATTATTTAAAAGGTCTTATATAAATATTTATTTTATTTATACTAGATTATGTTATAAATTTTATTATCAATCAGTTCATTACAAGGTGCGCATAGTGTGTAGAATGTGATTACTAATAAAATTAATATTAATGAGTCGAGTGAAAAAATAGGGAACATTTTTTACATTTTAATAATTAGGTTTAATTAAAATATAATATGGTTTCCAAAATATTAATCAGTTAAATTTAATTTTAATTAATTAGTTTTTTGTAAGTATTTTGTTTGGATGAAGGGAATTTTCGGAATATGGTTATTTCTTTTCTATTTTAAGAATAGATTAGAATTTTGGAGGAGTCGTTCTGCTGGACTTAGTGAAATTGTCTAGTTATCCTTAGATTTTTTTGATTGTTTGTAGTTATAAGGCGCTTCAACCACTATGGTCATCAGCGTCTATTCTTTATTATTATATCTCATATGCTTATTATTATAATCCATATAACACCTAAGTGCACATATGCACCTATGTATTGTATAAATATTGGGAGGATTGAACATATATTTAATTACTTTATGTAATATAGAAAGTTATTTTGTTATCCTCCGTTATCGGAGGGAAGCTGTGTGCATTCCTCGACTCCCGTAGATCGGCCTGCGCCTGCGCGAGAAGCCGTCCTACTAAATTCAGCTCACGACACCCAGCGCTCTCTATATTCTGATCAGTGAAGGACTATTTTCGTCTGGATCCTATCCTCCCACGGAGGAGAGATACCTCCTCTTTTTCCGTGTACCAGTAGCTGTTTGGAATAAGTCGGAGCTCTCGGACGACCGTCCTGGAAGGTCTTCCTTAGTTTCCTGGCTATCCTTTAGTCTTCGTGTCCTGAGAGTATCATCAAGGTCAGCCATGATAATAGATAAATAAATGTGCCACAGAGAAGCTGCGCCAGCTCTTAACAGCTTCCTGAACTAAGCGAATTACTCATTATTTTAAGTTGATGGATATATGAATCTGAACTCTCAGCGGCAGGATAATGCAACAATAAAGAAAGAAAGAAATAAAAATAAATTTCATTCTGGGACATAAGCCTCCTTGAATAAAAAAGAGGTCACAGCTGACAGGATTAGGATCATGTTATAGGGCGATCAACATCATGGTTATTACGCCCTGACTGTTGGGGTTTATCTAGGGTTTAATCTGTTATCCATTCTTTTAAATGTTTTCCGTTTTTTAAGTGTTTGTTTACATTACTTTATATAGTACTTGGTGTGCAATAAGTTATATTCGTACACACACTTACACACAGAGATACACAAATATAGATACAAAACCATTTTAAAAGCAAAAATATAAATTATATAACTTAAAAAGTAAACGAAAAAGTAAAAGAAAGGCATAGTTGATTTATTTATTTATTGATTAATTAAATATTAAATGAATTAAATTTTTTCATATATGCCTGTTTCTCTTATAATGCACATATGTTTGCCTACATTGGATTCATGGTTTACCAGGGATGCCGACAGTTGTCTTGGGAGGTTTTTGCATGTAAATAGATTAATGTAATATGGGCATTCTTCGATGAAATGTTGAACGCTCATTTTAGAGCTACATTTAGGGCATATTGGCGGTTGATCTTTAGTGATTAGATGCAAGTGGGTATCACAGCTGACTGTATAGCTGATTCATAAACAAATCAATGTTTGGTTCATTTGTCCTTATTTCGCTCGAAGTGAAAATAAAGTATTACATTCTCGCACTGACATTAGGTCATCTGTCTGCTAATAAGGATCTCACCATTCCGTTTTTAAAACTGACATGTCAAATTCAATTAAGAAAAACGAATTATTTTGGCTTATAAACAAAATAATTATAAATAATTTTACAGCCCGACCCCATTCCTAATGGTTCAATTTTGTTGAGTAACTCCTAAAATACGGCTTACAGCAATACAAGGATTTTTGTTGTGTTTCATCACTTTGAAGGATATATTTGAAGGACCACTGTAAAAAAAAATACCTTTTTGCATTCATTTGACACTAAGTATTCCCACTTTTATTCTACCGATTTCCCTATATAATAAACTCAGTTTTACTTTTTACATTTAACATTGAGAAACCAAACAATTTTTTTTTTTGTAAACCGTAAGAGTAATATTTAAGGTATTGGTAAACCCTCTCTCCTAATTGTTGAATTTCGTTGTGAAACTCTTAAAAATTTATTTTATTGATAAACATAAATATTTGATTTATTTTCAGTAATCCAAACTAAATATTAGGCCATCTAAATCGTTCGCACTTGACATTGCAGGTAATCCCCCACTCTTATTCATCAGGTTTCGCTCAATAACGAATTTAGTCTTAGTTTTTTTGGCGTTAGTTTTTTCAACTTTTGGTCATTAACGCCAGGGTCATTTTATATATTCGAGAAGATATAATATAGAATAAATTCTTAAGAATAGGTTATGGTGAGGTCTAATGAATTGTTAATGCAAACAGTTATTATGTGGATGTAGATAGTAATTCTTTTTTTTAGGAAAATATGAAATTTATAAGGAAGAAAAAATCGAGAGAGAATGTAAAAGGAACGTAATTCTGAAAATGCATCTAGATAAGATTTAATAGCCTGCCCTCTTTCAGAAAGTTCATTACAGAGTCGATGACTTCATAATCATCTAATAGAATTTCGTCTAGAGTCCCATTTAAGTTATATTTCTTCCTTCTAACACTTAGTCTTTAAAATTATTTGGTAATTCGATAGCCAAGATTTCATTAAGAAAAACAACTGACTGCGGCTTCTAGACCGTAAAGTTAATAACTCAGGAAAACCCAATTTACATTTGTTTTGTACAAAAGTACACACACAATAACAAATAATTTTTATTTTCAATTAAATGACTTTCATTTTGGATTCCTAGTTTAAAAAAAACGCATAAATTATTAATTTATTATTTAAAAAATGTATTTCAGACGATAATTTTGAGTTTTGAGCAGGTCATACTATTTTTAAAATAAAGAAACCAAATTCGATATTACAATTTTGTATAAGAACTCACCAATAATATAATCTAGCTTAGGATTGTGAAGAAATTTTATATGCGTTGTTTCAGGGTTTGACTGGATATATCATACCTTCTATTATCCGTCTTCATTGGTTTTTGCAAACCATCTTCTGTTGTCGAGCGCTTTCGGACATTGTTCATCTTCTTGGCCGAAGACATGTGTTTACTGTCACTGTCTGTATTCAACTGCCTGCAGTGAATTTCTGTATTCGGATAATGTCCGAAAGCGCTCGCCAACAGAAGACGGTTTGCAGAAATCAATGAAGACGGATAATAAAAGGTATGATAGTTCTATATTCATTGGTAGTGATAATAACCCTTTAGATTATTATTTGACTAGATATGTTTGACTTCCTTGAGGATAATCTGCCAGTACTTTAACAGTAATGCTATATTAAATGTATTATTGATTAATAATTAGAGTACCCACAACAAGAATATATATGAATATTTTTCATTGTGAGTTGAATTTACGAAAATTTGATCTTAAGGGATGTTTTGTTTTAGATATCCAATATAGTCCAATCCTATTTAAGCCAAGTTTAACACGGCTGGTTATCTAAAAAGTTTATCAGGATAGAGGTAGCCTCCATCCTAAGGACGATTCACCCACTACTGCCCCAACCTACCACGGCACCCCACTAGCGTGGCAGAAGCACCCTCTCCTCAAGCTTGCGAAAGCTCTCCCCTCGGAAGTGGTGCTGGGAAAGTTGCACAACTTAAGCCGAGTGCCGTGAGCCACCGCCAGCAGCCATCTTCCTCTCCAAATATATATTTACTCTGTGGATCCTGTACCTTCTCCTCTACAGCGCTACACGTTTCCATCTCTCGACTCTCTGATTGCAAAGCAGTTGCCCCACCACGCTCTCGAAGGATGTCTTCCAGCGATGTCTTCAACAGTAATCTCCTGCTGGAATGAGAATTGATCTTCGCCGACACCGTGCTCCTGGATCACCAACTATAGCTTTCCCCATACCTTCAATTTCTTAATATACTCCACAAAAGCATTCGAAATCAGTAACTCCAAGAAGGGAACGATGGCACACAATACATTTCCCGCTGTATTTTACAACTTTACTTAATATAGTATTCGCAAGGTTTTTTTCGCAGGGAGACGATTAGATCAAAGGCTGTTACAATGCACCAATGAGCCTAACAATAAATTGAAGAAAAAGGGAATTTTTAGTTTCATGGACAAGAAAATTGGTTTTTACAAAAAAATATACATCATACACCTAGGATATTTACCAAACCATCCAGATTTCCTTTAATTTATTTCAGATTGGTAAATTCAGCATATATCCGAGGACTTGACGTCGTGCCCAATTTCTAGTCTAGACTAACAACTTAAAGATGTCGGAGCCATACCTAGTATCTATTTACTATACTTGTAGTTTTCTTAAATGTCCTTTTAAACCGTTTTCTAACGGCTATAAGTAACTATAAGTAACTGTTACTAGATAAAATAACTGGCGGGCCTAATCTAAACAAGACCCGCCGTTTTCTCAGACTTCTAAAAATAATAGAAAGCAAAGTAGAAGTACAAACGTAAAGTGATTGATTTCTTAATGGGCAAATGAATACTTTTATCTACTCTGAAGAAAATGGTGATTCTTAACTGGCAAATACAAAAATATATTTTAGTAAATACTTCCTGGAGTATATATATTTAAAATATTTTAAAAAAAATTTTTCTCTTTAACCTTTATTTACTTATTACATTCTGTTAAAATAAAAACATTTTGTACTTTGATAACAATGAAAAGTAAAAATGACATTAATGAGAGTTACATGAGGACAGAAGGTGACCCGTGACACAACTCTCAAATTATTTACAGACTATGTCCCCTAGAGGTAATGTTTGGGATTAAACAAAACGTATGTCGTACAGGTATGGAATTTACAGAACAATATAGATTTATATAAGATCAACCAAATTAATTTTGCTATTCATTGGTATACATCCTTATCTTAAATTAGTTATTAAAATGCAGTATCTGAGGATAAGAGTCTCTCATTAAAGAATGTCTCTAAATTTATTGTTTTGTATGTTTTTCGTAGGAAATTTCTTAAATATTTCATCGGTCCTAGGAGAAGCTAGAGTCAATCAATATTTTATTTAATGGACTTTATCGTCCGCAATTTAAAAAAATTAGGAAACCAAATTCGGCATTTTTTTCAAAATGTTGCATGAGTTTTTTAAAGGTTGAATTCGGTCGGTAGATTAGTGGGTGACCAAATATGGTAAAATTTATATGTTTTAGAATATTTTGGCGAGATTGAAATATCTTTATCTTCTTATTGTTAGATATACATAAAAAAATTTAAGGCGGAATTAAAGTAAAATATAATTTTTTGTTTTAATATTTTTTTAAAACAACGTACATTAAAAAAATATTCAAGCATTTTCTTTGAAGTGGAGGACCACTTATTTTTAAAATAAAAATAAATTGAATGAGTGGGGAGAGAAAACCGAATTGTAAAATTATTATCTTCCTTATTAGGTGTTTTAACCCATGACGGACTTTTTAAGAAATGGCTTTTTAAGAAGTAATGAAGTAAAACAAAAAAAAGTTTAACGTGCATGATCTACGTTTATATCTATGAAAAAAATATTAAAGACGACATTTATGAATGTAGTAACATATTTTAAGTGAAACCCCACCCTTTTCCCCTGACAGTCTAGAGCCAGCCCTAATGATCTAAATCTCTCAAATGAGCCATTCACTCTTTTATATTCTTAGTTCATTCCTAATGAGGACTCCCCAGTTCACACTGTTCCTGAATGAGGGATACTTCAAGCAAAAGGCTGCCAGCGATTCGTGAACTTTCCATTACTTCAAAGAACGGTCTACAGATAGCAGCAGTTCGAACTAGAATGGTCAATTCATCACTTCCGCCCACCTGAATGGGAACACATGTTCCACACCATTAACTTCCAGTTTGTGCAACCTGCAAGCCTGAGGCATTCCCAGCGCAAACCTAAATGCACTTGAATCATATGTTTGGCCAAAACACAACGAGAACAATAAATAAGCCAACTTAATAATTAAAAAAAAATACACATTTGTTATATTGTATTCTTTTGGATCTACCTTGACCGAAACTTAACAAAAATACATCTGCTGTTCATATAAGCTAATGTTTTGCCGATTTCCCTAACACTCTTGTTATTTAATCCCGCGTAAATTTTAACAATTTTTAGTGCAAGGGAACAGAATATAAAATCTAACTGTCCCAGCCAGGACTCAAACCTGGATCTCCTGCTTTCCGGGTTGGTGCATTTTCCATTTATGCTACCGAGACCCCCGCACTAGTGTCGAGAGTCCTGACTGGGACAGTTAGATTTTTTCTTCTGTTCCCTTGCACTAAAAATTGCTAAATTACTTGAGCTTCTTTTTCATTTTGTTCTTTAACGGATGTAGTAAATATTCTTCATTATTGTTTAACTTTTGTACAAGCATATAGAAAATAATAGGAGTGAAAATATATATTTCAACCATTCATATTGTACTTGTTTTTAGAATAACGCTGTATTTTAAAAATAACTAAGAATGGATAAATCTATTCTTAATAGTATGCTGTATATTTGAGAATAAGGGTATATATTTATTGGGATCCCACTATATTTTAAGTAGACAAATGAAATTACTCTTTTTCTTAGTAAAAATTGTTAGTTCAATCGTGGTTTCGTTCTTATGTTGCTGAACTTAACAACGTGGTGGAACTGGATTTAAAGATAGACAGAATTAATATCCTTAAATTTAATAATTAATGTCCTTAATATCTCCATTATTATTATTGTTTCCCGATAATTTTTAAGACCTACTTGTGAAACATGTAATTTTATATTAGTTTTTACAAGACATTATATTACAAAAATGCATTTAAAAATGTAAGTAGACTGTGATTATTAACTTATAATGATTATTTTATTTATTTATATGTTTAATAAAAAAACGTCTGCTTAACACTGATCCTGCGTAACGTAATTTTTGTTTTTATGTTTGCTATCGTCCACTCTATTATGGTACGAGGGCAGGTCTAAAAGTTCTCGCACTACCTATGAAGGAGGGTATAAAGATAAAGGACTTGTACCTTATCATTCTTATCTAATCAGTAGTTTAAACTGATTAGATAAGAATGATAAGGTATATGTATATTCACACAATTTTTTTATAATCCAGCCATTTCCCGTCTAGTAATACTTTTAGCTTCATAAGTTTGCACTTACAATTGCATCGCTATTTGCACACCTCTTGTAAAATCATGACCAAGATGGACACCTTGGGCTATGATTTAGTCAACCATCCTCCCTACAATCCCATATTAGCCATCATAAAAAATTAATCGTATTTCATTGATGTAGCTATAGTTCTTCGCTAAAATTAGTTGACTTAAAGAGTTATTCCGCTATGCTGTAGCTGGATGAGTTACTCCATTACATGTCGTTTTTAAAGGGCAAGCATAATGAATTGGTATTATGAAAAATTGCTTGGCTAAGGGGGCTCCCTGGAAACAAATTAACTCGGTTCTATTAGTGTGTGTGTGTCGAGCGTTTACTGTAAATTATAGGAGGACTATATATTTATAAAGCAAAAGTCAAAAGGCGATAAATTCAGTTTAGGCTATTTGTGTTTGAGTTTCACTTTTTCAAATCACTACTAGCAAGTTATAGCATTTTTATATGACTAATGTAAATGCATTTCTCATTTTTATAAAAATAATTTTTTTTTTAAATTAAAATTGTGTTAATTTTGATTCAGGAAGCTTTTATCTACTTTGAAGAATGTGATACTAAACTGGCAAATATTAAAATATATTTTTGTAAAATACCCTTCCTCGAGTTTTATCGTATTTAACGTGCTTAAAGTATTAGTAATGACTGACAGGTAATAAATATGTAGGCATCTGAGAATGATTATAAGAAGAAATTTTATTTATTTAAAGATAATAAAACTTCAAAATTTAAAAGGATACGCTTAACTTTGAAAGATAGGGAACGATTTGTCATGCGGGACAGTTGGTCTTAACACCTCTGAAGAGATTGGATCTCTATAACTCACAAAGCCATTTTGAAACTGGTCCACTTGAAGAAATTATTAATTCGTATCAGTCAAGCGTGTTAAACTTGAGTTCCATAGCCAAGCCGAGGAGGAATATATTTACTTTTGAACTTTCATTTACCTCTCACTGATCTGTCCTCTGATATGTCAAAATAATTTTCATATGTAAGTTCATACGCATGTAATACAAGTAACTTATAAGATTGTAAAAGTAAATTAACTCTGAAAATCAAGTAAAAATTAATTACCCATCAAGTAAGACAAATAATTAACACGGCTTACGATAAATATGATTATAAATCTTATTCCACTTTTAGTATATTCTTAAATGGGTTTATGAAATTAATTTAGATAATTATCTTATGACATGAACATGTAATATTTTTTTTAAATGCTCAGCTTTTCCCACGCAAACTGTAGTTCCGTTTACAAATACTAAGTAATAATAAAAACTTATAAAATAATGTAGTAATTGTGGTATGTTATCCCACACTAAATTAGCTACAAGAAATACTCAGGGAGCCAAAAAAAAAAATCTTACCACCACTGCCGAGAATCGAACCCGGGTTCCCTACTTTTCGGGTGGGAATGTTATCGAATTATACCCTACTTCCCGGGTTCGATTCTCGGCTGTGGTAGTACGATTTTTTTTTTCTAGCTCTCAGTGCATTTCTTGGAGATTCAAAACTTATCTTTTTTATTTAATCTAAGGATATTAATGCTTTACACACTTTATTATTCAATAATTTAAGTTCGTTTCATAGTTCATACCACGAACATATATTACATGTAATGTGACACGGTCATTTCTAATCTTCTTTAATGAGTTATATCATGAAATTATATGCATGAACACTGTAAACTAAGCAAAATTTTCTCCCTGTACTTACAGAAATAATTGGCAACGAAATTATGTTGGCGTTTCAGTTTAGAAAGAACTGAATTTATTCAAAGTATATTATTAAACAATTTATACATTATCCTTGCTATACGCACGGTATAATAATGGTAATATCGGAATGGTAATTACTACTGGAAATATAAACAGGTTTAGTTCTAATCTCTGGATAAAACCGTTTACACCTCGTGGTTTGTCATGCTCCAAAGGTTACTTTCGCACTTCAGCTGTTTGGAATAAGTGAGTAAGAGTAGTTCTTCTTCCACAATGAGGATAGGTAACATTTGTTTTGATTTTTAAAATAGAATTTCTGCATTCTTGATAATCCATGCCTCAGCCATTACAATTTAACCAATCCATTCCAGCTGTTATCTTTTCCGTTCTCTGCTTGCCTACATCAAACAACAATAAATATTAAACTAAAAAGGAGCAATTAATTGTTAGTTGCGGTATATTCGCATGAGATATGAGATATTTCGTTTTCGAATATATGTCTGAATATATGTATATTTTTTTAATATTTTCCACAATAAATCGCCCACTGATTAAATAGGACCAATAATAACTACTATGAAGTCTTAAAAGATTATATGTGAAGTCTTCTCCCAAGTGCTCAACAGTGTTGTTATATATATATTATTCTCTATTTTATTTATAAGAATGCTTTGGCTATATTTTCAAAAAGGCATGTCCCATTAATAAATACTTTTTTTTTAATTTCCTGTAAAATACTGATGGAGATTGAAGGACTTTAATTAAACACACTTGTTAAATAATAATTAATTCATAAATAATAACTAAATAATAAATGCTCTGTTTTTAGATAAAGGGTACTTTAAAGTATTCAACGTCAACTGGAATCGGTATTTAAAGGAAGTTTAAAAAAATGTAAACAATAGTTTATATTTCCGGAGGATTTAAATCTAGTTGTAAGCTCCAGCTGAGAATAATTACACGGACTTTTAGTCCACAGTCAACTGTTAAAGGACTTACTTGCATAGATAAGAGAACGGAAACAGCTACAAATTACCAATACTTTAGGGAGGACAAGGTAAATACAAGCTATGTGTATAAGCGAGATAAGCATAGAAGTATTTAGCTCTTGTGTCAACAATCGGTCTGACTAATGTTAGCCCAAAAAGTAATATTGCGGTGAGAGAAACCACGGCCGAGTCAAAATTAACTCCGGCAAAATTGTTGCTAGACGAAACTGGGGAGATGTGGGAATAAAAGTGAAAAATGTAAACCAAAAATTTAACGAATTCTTTAAAAATCGTTATTCTCAAATTCCACAATCTCAATTTCATGCCTGTCACTGATGGAGAATTTTGGTCTGCAATTAAAAAGTCATTTGTTTACCTCATAAATAAAATGTTCAAAGAAGACGTTTATCCGGGTCGCTTATAAATATAAAAATTACTACAAAGTTATAAAAAATAAGATGCTAATTTAATTGACTATTACAGAACAATTTCAATTTTGCAAGTACTCTTGAAAGTTGTTGAAAAAGCGTTGCACAAAAGGTTAATGTCGTAGTTGGTGAAAAATGGAATATCGAAGCCACAATTCGGATAAAGATCAAAGAAGACTACCGTGTACGCGATAAGATTCACAGCTTGAACTTGAAAGCTCCTGGATTCTAAGGAGAGCTGATGGCAATCCTTGCTAACTTTTCCAAAGCTTTTGACCGAGTAGGGCACAAAGTACTTTTGCAGAAACTTGACTCCTGAGGGATAATAGGTGCATCGTCGGAACTTCTAGAAACATAGCAATCGGAGCGATAAATAAATCACTGACATTGTCAAGAATCCGAAAATACATTTGGAGAGCTCTATTAACTAATGGAGTTCCTCAAGGATTGATACTAGTAATAATATAACTACTAATTAATGATCTTTTTATTTATTTATTTGGTTGTTACATTCTGTAAGTAAGTTCATATTTTGTTATTGCTCACAATGTTGTTCAATGGCTGTGAGTGGCATTGACATGAGAGAGAGAACGGTCAGTGCCGCAACTGGAAAAAAAAAAATAGATAAAATTAAATATTGCTAAGTTTCTACCTAAATATTTTGGAAATTTAAATATTTTTATATTCCATAAAAAAAAATTATACCTAGAAAAGTGTTAAGAATATACATATTTTATTTCGGTATTTTTTTTAAAATCATGTAATGGTTACTGGATTGATTTCCTTGAAAAATCCATCTGTTCATTTTAGAAAAATGCTAAACGGTTTTTCTTCCATTTTAAGGAATTGGGTTCTTATTAGAGCACTACATTAACAATTTACATCCCATATTCAATCCATTTACTAGGTTGGAATTATATGACGGAAGCCTAGTCATAAGAACACATTATCTTTATCTTCACCCAGACCGGTATTTTAATTACTCACTATAAAAGTATTTCAATAGAAATTTGTCCTACAAAAAGTGAAATTGTACTTTTGAATTGGGATTATAAAAAAAATTATAAAATTTAAAGAAATTAATAAGATAATATATTTAGCCTTACTTTTATCTACAGTACCATAATTATCTTATAAATGTTAAGCAGTAGGCAAAGTTATTTTGAGAGAGAACTGATTGGAAAATGGACGTTTCTTTTCATGATTGACCTGGATGTGGAAGTAGGCTAATTGATGTGTTTGGATTGTCCTGGAATTCGCTCTTGGAATTAGGATTTGCCGAATGTGATTGGCCAATTGAGATAATAATTGTTCACTCCAATTGCAAAATGTTTCTTGATTGTCGGGAAACATTTCCCAACGACGCTTCAGCAAACAGCATCCTTGATTATACTGGTTAGTTGTGTGTCCTTACAACAGTTTATTTATATCAATTCTTCTTGCTCACTATATTTATATATTGATAGTCATTAATTATATTACCTCATTGCTTGTAGAATATGCAAATCAGTTCTTTTATTTCATCATCTCAAGTATCATTTGATTTTTTATGACATAATGCACACATAAATCTTGTGACAATAGGATATTACTTCTTTATTACTTAGTAGCAACTACTTAAATATATTCTCTTTCGAAACATAAATTGCTTATAATGAAGGTTGCAGTACCCCCAATAAAATAGTTACACAATAAGAGTATTTTCGATTTTCACTTTCAATCTTCGATGATCAGGGGTTAAATGCTTCAGTGTATAGATTTCTTTGCCGGAACTTTAGTGAAAATTTATCGCTTAATATACTTCGTTAATGTTAAATTTGTGGATCTCGAGTATTACGATATTAAAATGAAAAATTAAATTTACAAAGTGCCAGCCTGGATTTAGGATTATAAATTTAACACTAATTCTGCCAATCAATAGGAATTTATTATAATTTATCATAAATAATTGATAAGCAGTAATACCGAAAATTATATTAAATAACAAAGAGTATACCCTTACTTGTCACATATTTAAATAATATTTAATACATAATTCCTTCATTGCCTGATCAACTGAATTATTATAATTTGCTTACATTATTATTTGACATCAAGCACCTCGAATATCTAGGAGAGCATATGGGAATGGTCAAACATAACTATGTTGAATTCGTACATAACGAAGAATAATACAACTCAACAAAGTGAAGGGAATGAATAAAAACAAAGTTAGTCTAGATTTCCGATGTACAAGTTCCTGATGATAAAAAAAATATTGTTCGTTTTAAAACTAATTTAATAATAGTAATACTCTCGTAATTTAAAGAATTAATGCGAGGGAATAGAATAAAAAATCTATCTGTCCCAGCCAGGACTCGAACCTGGATCTCCTGCTTTCCGGACACGATGCTATCACTTTTACCACCGGGACGAGCTAGATAACTTATTATATTCCCAACACACTGAAATTTACGTGGGAAACCACTAGTAAATTAATATTTTTCTTGTAATTTAAATTAATTATTACTTACTCATTTTTGTTCACGAAAAGCCATAAGTCTTATTGATTGAGAGGTTTCATTGCTTTTTATACTGTTGCTCTTTCAAAACTTGGTTTACCTAAAGCCGAATATTAAGCAAATATTTTATTTTTTATTTTTTTAATCAATATACATAAAGTGACTGAAAAAAGCGTACATGTTAAAAAATAATGAAAAATGAAAGTAGCTTAATCCAGTGTTCAGGTACAATTAATCTTAAGTGATTTCGTCAACATACCATTCATCATCAGCGTTGCAGAAAAGCTCAGATATTGAAATTCTAATGAACTCTTAATTACTATGAGTCCTGATGATGGATCCTTTTCAGTCGAAAGAGGGTGACTCTCGTTGTGGACAATGGAAGCTGATGTTTTTTATTAGGGTTGCTTATTATTGTTATTTTTATTTTATTTTATTTTATTTTATTTTTTTTGGTAATTGCTTACCAACAATTCGGATTGGTGCGTAAAAATGATGAATCTGTCACGTAGAAGCTGCGTAATCTGGATAGATTTCCCGTGTTCGGTTAAAGTAGGAAAAAAATAAGAGTAAGTAAGAAAAGAGCTTCAAGGTTCCGTAAGCCACTGAAGTTACGTCAAAGAAAATTCGGAAAGGTAGAATGGTAGAATGATGAGTGACATCATAGTTACATTCATAAATTTTAAGACTTCGTTCTTAACAGTTTTTTTTGTTTTTTTTCAATTATGGATTAAATTATTAATTTTATAAAATTACGTTATTATGTAAATGGCTGAAATCATTCGAGAGAAATGGGGAGTTTAGAAACAAACAACAATTTTAAATGTCATTTTTTAGTCATTACTAGCGTTTAAGAAAAAAAATGTATATAAATAATTAAGCGAAAAATTATATAACATGCAAGCATATAACATTTAAATTACATAACTTTTTTTTCTTCCTAAAAAAAACATATATTGAGAAATATATTTAAGTATGTAATTTCATGTTTTGGGGAGCTCTTAAAGTAAAGAAACAGGATATTGCTTACTGTTGGTGTAATTCATTTTTAACAGCAACAAATATATTGTTTGAAATCGAATGAGAGAATAGGGGAGATTGGAGGATGGCGAAAATCGTAATATCATCGCTGTAATTTGAATTACAAAAAAGTTTATAGAATTGAAGAGATCTAAAATGTAATTTTCTAACGATTATGCTCTTTAACATGTTAACTTAAAATGCCTATTAAGGAAGAATTTAATCTTTTAACTACCTAAAGCAAACTTTTAATGATAAGTGATATTTTGTGCTTATTCTATGTAGCATGTTCTATCATGCTTTTTTTAAAATGCGGTATCCCCTCAGAAGGACGTCAAGCTTAAGTTTCGGTGTAAAATTTTATATTACTTTCAAGTTAAAAAAAAAAAAAAAAAAGTGAAAATGTATATTACTGTTAAACGAAAATTTGATCTAATTACAAAACGTAATTCGAAGCAGTTTTTTAATAGTAATATTCATTTCTTAAAGCTTTCAAGATTTTTTTTTTAAGAAATATAAAAAATGTGTTTTAATTGATACATTTTTATCTAATAAAATAACATATTTTTAGAGTTCAAGAACAGTAGGCCAAACTTTGAAAGTTGATCAGAAAAATTAAACTCTAGATTTGTGTTAAATTCACGCTAGTTCTCGTTAAAAATCTCAAAATAAATAAAATACTTCACAAGTAACATATTTCTATGGGAAGCTGAGTTGTTTAAAAACATTATTCACTTATTAAATAAATCCTTTTAAAACTTAATTAAATTTTTCATGCGAAAATGCCTGTTGCTGACTCCGTTTTTATTTTTCAGTTTGCTATATTTTTAAATTTACAAAAACTATACAGCGCGAAAGCAGATAATAATAATAATAATAATAAATTATAATGCTTCAAATCTAAATTAAAAGCAAAAAAAAAAAAGAGAAAAGTAACAAGACATTTTGCTAAAAGCAGTTTACAAATCCTTTTTATGCATTATTGAACAATTTCTAGTAGTTTTGTACTTTTATTTATATTATTACACTTTGGTTAGTAGGTAATAGAAAGATGGAAAAAAAAAAATAGAATGTGGTAAAAGAAATTTGTACAGTTTACAAGAAATGTACAGAGAGTAAAAAAAAAAAAATCTTTATAAGCTGCCATGGTGGTTCGGCGGTTTATCGCGCCTACTCGGAAAGTGGGAGACCCGGGTTCGATTCCCTGTTGAGAGAGTAAGATTTTTATTTCTGGCTACTTGTGCATTCCTTGTAAATTATTTAGCTTTGAATTAGATACCACAGATAATTTAATATTTAAATAAAAATTGTAAAATCTTTTCAAACATTTTTCAACTTTTAGCAGCAGATTTCATATATTTCTATATATATATTGAATAAAAATACCAACATATTATAATATTATGTATGAGAGAGGGGAGAGAAAAAATTAGGATATTATTATTATAATTACAGGATAGTAAGTTGTTATTCAGAATTTTTTAAGTTATTCTGAATATATCTATTGTTTTTGTTTATGTATACCTTTAAATAGGATGTGAAAATATTTTTGATTTATATTAGTTACTGTATGATTTTTAATGGGAACTTTTGATCCAAATACACTCAGCCTTCGAATAAAAAATAAATTTTCTTTAGTATAAATATCACTATACTTGTTTAAAAATGATATCAAAAGTAGTGGTTCTGTGTTGAAATAATTATTATTTGCATGGAACAGCTCAGATAAACAGTGAAGTGTGAAATTAAAAAAAAAAATCACAAAAAATAAGAAAAAAAAAACAATAAGACAGGCCGACTTAATTTGAGAAGCCATCAAATTAGAACGGGAATAAGTTCCTTTGAAGACAGCTTTAGGGTAGGAATGGATATTTACTTTTTACAACGGTTCCAACGACTTAATTTGGAACTTCTTTTACGAGCTAGTAATGGTCCTGGCGGTGAGGGGAGGGGGGGAGGAGGAAATGGGAGCCAAGCCCCCCCCCCGCTGCAATTTAGGTGGCTCCTAAAAACTGGAACTCCTTCAGAGCGAGGATGAATGAGTCCTACTAACCTTTCATTATATCGATCCAAGTTGGAAGCGACAGACGGAGGGGAAAGTATGCCATTTTTTTATTTATCGGTCACTTCCCTTTGTCAGGACTACTGTCGGAGAGGCCAAGAGCGATAACATCTCTCCCTGGTCAATTTGGCCACCTGAAATATAGCCAAAGGAATTACAAATGAGGCCATAAATCAAGTCCATAATTCGAGAATACAGCGCCCTCATTTCTCTTTATTATTTCAATATCTATTAGGCTACTTTGTTTTTTAATGAGCTATTAATCTCTTATTGTATTCTCTTGTATTACACATTAACTAATAAACCTTGGCATGGTTTGGTTATTGCCTAATTACATTTTAGAGATTGAAGAATAAATTTATTGGATACACGACTAGACCTGAGCATCTATCGATTTGTATGTATCTATCACTTTGGCTACTTTTATCAGATTTCTGGTAGGGAATCCACTGCTTGAGAATAATCTCTGTGGACCTTCACCAATACAACATTGCAGAAAATAAAAATATGGTTTTAAAATTTTGTGTTTCATATTTAGGTTGAGGTTAGGAACGAAAAGTTTGTGATAGGTCTGCAAGATCTTTATTACCATTGATTATTGAACACATTGTACCGGGTTCCATGATCGTACCTGACTCCTGGAAGGCATTCACAAAGTGTTAGCAGGCATTGCTCATTTAACAGTGAATGAACATAAACTCTGGCTAACATGGGGAATGATCAAAAACTGATAATGGTCAATGGGGATCAGAGAAGTGAGATTAAAAAGAAAATAAGAGGAACTGATAGACAATATCTAGACTCATTCTTGGTGGAGTTCATGTGGAGAACAAAGTTAGACGGACGACAATCTTTTAATGAAATATTGGAAGTATTAGCTGTGGTATTTAATCCCACTTAAATTTTATGGTATAAATGCAAGAGAATAGAATAAAATAAAATAGTAATATGTTACTGAGGTAGTAAGAACTTTTATTCTATTCCTTTGCATTTATTGTATTGGAAGATATCGTTCTTTTAATAAACGTTTAATTTTTCTTCTTCACGTGATAAATTTATTTAATTTCCTATAAATCTGTTCTACGATAACGAAATAGTTAAGTTAAATGACACCAGAGCGCTGATGTCGCCCGACGGCAAAACGGACAATTACCGTATTTCTTCCTAGCCTTGGGATCCTGGCCAATGACCTTGGACAGGGAAGTGTTTGGGGCCTACCCCAGAGGAAGTAGCAGGGTGCCAGCTGTCAGCGCGGCTGACTCGATCACTGTTTGCTGGCAGGGACGGCGATGCACGACGTCCAAGATGACGTGGAGAGTATGGCGAGTGGTCCTTCTTTGTCCTCTCTTGCGCAACTCGGCAACTGTCAAAACATTTCTCTCTCACCGCTCTCCTCCGATCCTATCTTTCTTCCAACCTGCCGCTATTCTGGCGCAACCTCTCGACCGACGCCCTCCACAGAATGGCGCAACGGAAGATAGCCACCGATTATTCCATAGCTCTTTACTCTTTCGCCCACCGCTTAAAGAATACGATAAATGGATTGTTCAGCTAACCCTACAATGTTCCATTAACCATCGATGAATCCACATTAATCAGCAGGCAGAAATAAACGCTCAATACCAGAAGAATGAAAAGATAAATTTTAAGGACAATTTGATATCAGAAAAAAATTAATGTTTTTTTGTAGATAACCATTTCTTACAATTGGCAAAATAATGTTGTTGAATTATAATGTGCTACCAACTTCAACTAATCCACATTTTAGCAAAACGTATACCAGAGGTAAATAATCTAAAGGGTTATTGTCACTACCAATGAATATAGAACTGTCATACCTTCTATTATCCGTCTTCATTGGTTTCTGCAAACCATCTTCTGTTGGCGAGCGCTTTCGGACATTGTCCATCTTCTTGGCCGAATACATGTGTTCACTGTCATTGTCTGTATTCAACTCCGATGTACTCGGCCATGAAGATGGACAATGTCCGAAAGTGCTCGCCAACAGAAGATGGTTTGCAAAAACCAATGAAGACGGATAATAGAAGGTATGATAGTATACCAGAGGGTTCTTCAACTTTAATGAAATCTCTAATTCTTATAACTCTTTCATTTTTAATACTAACTGCCAAAGATTTAAGCTAATTAGAACATTTGGATTAATATTGTACGATTAATTTTTTATATTATACATAATTTTTATAGATTAAACTGGTTTTTCTCTTGGCATTCACTGATGACACTTTTTCTTGTGTTTCGTATAACAGCAGGGCAATTTGCAAGAACTCAGAGATCCTTACTTGTTACACTCGCACACATATGGAGTGTTGTTACATTCACAACTTTTCCAGAAATGGAGTTTAGTTTTACTTTTAACCGACGTTGTATTTTATGTATTTCATCGATAATGGGATTACTTGCAAGTAAACTTTAGGTGAATGTAATGTAAACATTAATTAGAGACTATTTTACATTATTTTATTGATTTATTTTTTTAAAAAAAGGTAACGGATATAATTCTAAAGATTTTCAGACACTCAACACTCATTGAATAGAAATTTCTCCAATGATGAATAAATAACGAAATAAGTCACTTTAAGTCTCTATCCGATACCTCTTTTTTATTCTAAACCAGCGGACCCCACAAACTTCGTTTTGCAAAATAAAAATTTTTAGGACGTTACAGGCCGTAAGCAAACATTGGTGTTGTATTATCACACGATTTAATTAGAGCTTTTAATGAAATTTACGGCCTTCAAATAAAAATTCATTGAACACCTATCATAAAGTTTTTTCACTTAATAATTTACATATGGGCTCAATCAAAAAAGAAACACATGTATTTAAGGCAAATTGGAAATGAAAATTTGATTTTGCCACGCCCCTCCGCCCGCAGACCGAAAATCAAAAATCAGACTTCACAGTGTCACCCGCCTGAATATTCTGAGGATTCCCTGAAAATTTCATCAAAATCGGCCCAGCCGTTTTAAAGTCCATACGTTACATACATACAAAC
>KZ806970.1:329053-340173 GCA_000696205.2 Oncopeltus fasciatus
TTTTTTTTTTTTTTTTTTTTTTTTTTTTTTTTTTTTTTTTTTTTTTTTTTTTTTTTGGATCTACCTTGACCGAAAATGATCCAAAATAATGATCTAATAATAATATCTACGGTCTAAAAGACTCTCTTTTTGAACATATGTTGTTTATTTTTCAATCCTACCTTGAACATTAAAATTTGAGATGAAAAAAAGAAACAATGCTTTGTACGCATTGTTGATTATTCTGTGAGACCTAAGTCATATTCATTGGATGATTTTAATGTCCTTGAATACCTTTTTAGTTTGATATTGTGAGGAATGGGATGCACAAATCGCACTGGGGACCAGCTCGCTTGGCCAGGAATTGTCTGTCGCCCTTCCAGGACGTCACAACCGATAAGTGGGGTGTAATGGCAGAGGGGTAGAAGTGGTAATTAATGCTGTGTAGAAAACGAAAGCGGTCCGCTCCAGACAATGGAGCCACATCTGATAGCCTTCCGTTTAGACGGGCCTACTCTAGTGTGTCCTCCGGGGGGAGGGAGGGGTAAGAATTTCACCCCGAGACGGACAACTGCCTTTCCCTCTGGACGGATAGATTTCCCTAGAGCGTACAAATATATTTGTTATTCATTGCAATCTCAGAACAATTTCATGAATCCCTAATTCGATCTGTATTGCTATCTGACTGACAATAACTATCTCAAAATTCATGTTTGAAAAGATGTATTTAATTTGGATTTCAATCATTTCCACAAACATTCAGCTAAAATCTAAAATAATTAGTTACCTTATTATATTGCAGTACTAATTCCAACTTGCTTTGTTTGTGCTGCTTATCTGTTTCTATATTAAACAGGATGCTCAAATATTAATTCCTAAAATTCCTGATGCGAAAGATTTAGCCACCAGAAATGTCCTGAATTTAATGTTGGCTATTGTGCATAACTGGATAAGACGAAAACTACTCTCCTAGAAATATTGTTTTTATTTATAATCTAAACTGACAGAAAACTACATATCTATTAATACTAAACTATCAATATGAGGAAATAGAATACAAATCTATCTATCCCAGCTAGGACTCGAACCTGGTTCTCCTGCTTGCCGGATGGTATGCTATCCATTGCACCACCGGGACGAGCTAGATAACCTATTAAATTCCCAACACACTAGCGAGAGTCTAACCTACGAGAAAGACGAATACATCGTCTTATGCTCGAAGGAGCCGATATTATCTAGCTATCGACTCTTCATTATTTACTTTTTATTTTCATTTCTAAATATTTACGTGGGATGATACACCACAACTAAATTAATATTTATATCTATTAATACTGTCTCTTAGATATCTCCCAAACTACAGTTAAGAACGATAACTGGAAATAAATCACTCTGTGCTATATAAAATATGTAATGATAGAAATATTTTCATACGGATTTTAATAATATATTCGGTTATTAATTTTTTAGGAGTTTGAAAACAAAATTTCAAAATTTCTTTTTATTATGTAACGAAAATTGCAAAATTTTATTCCGCCAATCTGTTTAAGAGTGTTCGTTAGCCCCTTTACCCTCTTCCCCCCTCACCTCTTATACTAGTATTTTTCCTATGTTGATTTAAAGTCAATATAATCTTTTTTAGCATGTGCGCATGTCCAAATTACTCATAAAACGAGTTTTATGAACAGAACATAAGCTGTAAATAAAATCAACATTAAAAAAAAAAAAAAAAAAAGAAAAGAAGAAAAAAGAAGAGTAATGTTAATGCTCTTTCCGACTATGTCAAGTTTCTTCGTTGCTAACTACATTCATTTATAATTAAATATCAAATGGATTACTAGTTCGTTTTCTCAACTTAAATTAGCTGACCTAGCTCTTAAAACGAAAGAAAGTCCTTTGAATATTTAGGCCCAGCAAAGTCGGCTGTGATGTTAAGTCCAAGGACTAATCAGAAGTCCTATTGACATTGGACATTAGGCTTTTAAAAATATTGATATTATTCGTAATTAAAAATCTGATATTAGTTAAGAGCTGTTTCTTCTGCCAAGATAGTTAGTGTAAGTGCTTTGCTTTCTCCACAAGATAAAACTTAGCTTTCCAAACCTTGATTTCCTAACCTTTAGTTGTACGAATTAACATCCTTGATGTTCCTCGTCTATTGAGGAAAGGTTACAGCGGTTGTCCATCTAATAAGAATAACCATTCCAAAATAATTCCCACCCTTCAAGATAAATTAATCACCTTTTTTGTGTGATAATGATAGTATTTGCATTTTATCTTGGGTGAGTTTACACGAGCACTCAAATCGCTGCACTAACCTGCACCACACACTTGACTGAGCCGCCATCTTACTCTGTTGATAGATAGTCTTGCAAACAGCCTATCCCGAATTAGATCCTCTTCAATTTCTAACATTGCCTTATTGGCTAGCTCATTGGACCCCCTTGCTAGCTGCCATCCTTCTACGTCCTGTTATTTAATTCAAGTAAACTATGGGTGGGTATAGTATATTTATGGACTTTTAAATACCAATGGTACTAAACCATCTTTTGGTGTAAATCTTATCATATCCTTCAAGCTTGTCCTCCAACATTTTGCCAACATTATTTAGAAAAGGAATCCTTCATCACTCGTTACTTTCCTTATTCTACCTTGTACTAAGAGTAAAGCAAGTCTCTCTCTCTCTCTCTCTCTCTCTCTCTCTCTCTCTCTCTCTCTACACATCACCCAATTTGCCCTGATCAAGGTTTGAAATTCAGGCCGAAACGTTGGCTAAAATAAAAAACTTTTTTGATTACAAATTATTTGTTAATTCGATAAACTATCAAGACCGAATTTCTGATAATCTTCTCTTTAAAAACACTTGACGGTCAACAAAATTCCCTCTAAAACTGTCATTTTTGAAGAATAGTGACCAAGAATGCCTATTGAAGTAAATCAGATTAAAAACGACTCTTTCGATTTACATAAAACTTGCCTATATCTTCTCCCTTAATTTATAAATATTAATTTAGTTGTGATGTATTATCCAACGAAAAATTTTAAACAATTAATGGGAAGGAATAGAATAAAAAAATCTATTTGTCCCAGCCAGGATTCGCACCTGGATCTCCTGCTTTCCAAGCCTCAGGCATGTTAGACATTACACCACCGAGACTAGCCAGATAACTTATTAAATTCCAAACGCAATATATTATTCGTATTTTATACCGTTGCATTAATTGTTTAAAATTTACGTGGGATAATACACCACAACTAAATTAATATTTATAAATGAAAATAGAAAGTAGATAACGAGAGTCGATAAATAGCTAGGCAATGTCAGCTCCTTCGAGCATAAGACGATGTATTCGTCTTTCTCGTAGGTTAGACTCTCGACACTAGTGCGGGAAATTTAATAGGTTATCTGGCTAGTCCCGGTGGTGCAAGTGGTAGCATACCGGCCCGGAAAGCAAGAGTTCCAAGTTCGAGACCTGGCTGGAACAGATAGATGTTTTATTCAATTCCCTCACATTAATTGTTCTCCCTTAATGTAAATACATTAAAATTCTCCCCTCTCGTCTTCATGCTAGGTAGGTTTGGTCAATTACTGTTTTAATTATTTTGAATAATTTGTTTAATAGGTTGTTGTCTTCATGTTTTTGAAATTCTCTTACACCACTTTCTATATTCATACTTTTGATATCACATTACAATATAGCAATTTTATTATATTATCATATCTATTATAAATCAATATTATTATAATATTGTAAATTATTAGTGTATTCTCATGACATTGTATTTCTAAAGTCCTGAAGATGGCTTACAATGTAAGCCGAAACGTTGGCAGATAATCTTTTTAAAAAATTCACTTTTTTTTTTTAATTTTGAATTTTTTAGGACCTACCTGGACTGAACCCCAACAAAAATCATCTAATAACAATATCTACGGTTAAAAAAAAAAACTTTCCATTTAAAGTATTTGGAGTTTACACGGATTTGTGTAGCGCTATCAAGAAGGCAGTGGACTGGCCCCTCAATGGCACGAAATAAACATTTAAGGGGGGATATCGTGATTGGCATGTTATGTATGGTCGGATCCTCCCTTGCTTCCATCTCGGATTTAGTATGCTTATCAGCCAAAGCCCATGGCTCAGGGTTTATTGCTTCATTAGCCACCCCTCTTCGTGAGTTGAATAATTATCACAGATTCTATGGGGGGGGGGGGTTATTTTTTCTTGTTTTGTTTTCATTTTTATTTACTATGAGGGACTGAATGAACTCAGCTTTTAAGATGCGCGCTTATTATGCCTTCATGTGATCAATAAACAACTCAAATATTAAGAGGATTCACGCAATTCTGTCTTCCCCATAAATTGTCTTACAACTACTCATTTAACTCTCCTGACCTCGCTTTAGTCATACAAATTAGAGGGGTGATTTTTACTTGTAATTACTATAGATAGAGAGAACAGCTAACAGTTTTTTTTTTTTTTTGTTTTTTTTTTTTTTGTTTTTTTTGTGGTAAATCCATAATATGGATGTGTCTTTTTTAGGATGTGTCAATGATTCATAGTAAAATTACAATATTATAATCCTGAATTTTCATTTAACTTATTATTCATTGCTTTTGTAGTATGTTTCAAGAGAATTAGTACCATATTTAGAACCAGAGAGATACATTTTATCTTTATTTCTTATAATAATATGATGCTAAAATACTGTAAAAAAAAAAGTAAATTATTATGAATTGTCTTTGAAAGGGGTAAAAGTAAAGTAATCAATGTCGCAGTCTTAATAAAAAATATAAAAAACAACTTATTAATATGTTAACAAACGAATTATACATACATATATATATATATATATATATATATATATGTGTGTGTGTGTGTGTGTGTGTGTAACTTTGGTGAAAGCAAATTAAAACTCAATAGATCAGGGTAAATAATTCAATATTTTGTTATTTACCCAATTTAGAATTTTAGATGTGAGCAAGGGGTTGGTTTAAAAAAAAAAATAGCATCCTGGAAAATGGCACAGTATTAGAAGTTACTTTCGAAAAAATGAAATACAGTTTATGGATTCTTGGTTATAAATTTACACGAGGCGTACTATAGAGCAAAACAAGGCGGGACTTTTTTTTTTTATTACTTTGAATAAGGTAAAATAGAGATAAAAAATTCAATGATTTATTCATTGTTGAGTTTGTTTAGTTTTATAGTCTCTTGCAGAGGTCACGACAGTAGAATAGTGCTAAACATATTTCACTCTAAAGTCAATTATAATTTAAAATTTAGTATTTCTTGTAGTTATTATAGTTATTATATAAATGACTAAAAGAATAATAAAAAATAAATTAAAAGTTAGGATTTCAAAGGGAAGAATTGATTCTACGAATAGCTTTTAATTGTTGTGAACTAGTGGATTTTCTTTTTTAAAAATAGGCAAGAAGAAAAATTTAAGATTTCTAATAATTTAAAGATTTAACTTGGACAGAAGAAGAAGAAGGATAGCTTTTTTTCTTCTTTTTATTTGATTTTTCACGTAAAATAAAATATTTTATTTACAAATTAAAATAGTAATAGCGACAACTTATTAGAGTTCGAAATGAATCATAAATGGCAAGAAAATCTTAACAAATAGATAGTTCTGAAGGTTTGTAAGATGTATTGGAGAATATCTAAGACGAAAGCTGAAGATTAGTCATAGTACATTTGGGTGTGTGCACATAAATCATTTGTACATACAAACTCTCGAGAAATCGCGCGGAGTCTGCGAATAAGCCTAATGGCCCGGAAACAAAATGAAAATGAGTAAGACAATTTGTGTTTAGCGACGGGACTTTCTCATCCTAGATGTGAGCTTAATCATTTTGGAAATTTGTCGAAACATTCGTCAGTTATGCAAAATATAATGTCCCGAAACGCTAATTATCAAGTATGAGGATTTACAAAAACACTTTAGCCAGTACTGGCCAGTTCACACTTTACTCTTTATATTACTGCTTGTGATGAAATTAGTTTGAGACTTAATCTACAATATGTCATAAAATATAATATAATTATAATAAAGTAAGATGTAGTAAAATATATCATATTAATAAATAGAAAATCTGTGGAAAAACAAAATTGAGTTTGTTATTCTGCTCATGTATAATAAATATTGTGCCATATGCATAAAAAGGGGTTAGAATTGTTATTTGAGAAGCCTACCTACAAGACAGAAGAGAAAAAAGAGTATTTTACGTTAAATTAAAGAGTATATAAATGTTAAAAACAATCATGTCGAGAATTATAGTGTGGAATAACTCTAATATCTCTTGGAGAATTATACTTAGGTTATTTTACTACACCTTGTCAATATTCTAAAGTATAAAAAGGTACTTGTAAAAGAGCTTGCAGGAAATCTTGAAAAAAGTTTATTTGTATCTGTGTGTGTATGTCTATGGGTGAAATAAAAAATATATAAGAACACATATTGAATTAGTAGTCACTATCAAGTGTATTAATAAAAAAAAAATTGAATTTATATAACATTAAGAATAAATTTACGAACTATAAGAATAAAGGATAAACAGTTAATGAGTGGGAATAGAATAAAAAAATCTATCTGTCCCAGCCAGGACTCGAAACCTGGGTCTCCTGCTTGCCGGGCCGGTATGCTATCCATCGCACCACCGGGACTAATTTAAAATTTACGTGGGATAATAAAATGTAAATTTAAGTGGGATAATAAAATTTAAATTTACGTGGGATAATAAACCATAACCAAATAAATATTTATAAGAATGAAAAAGGTTATAACAAAATTTTTAATTTAGTTTAATATATTTATACCCTTAGGTACCACTAGTAAATGTACATGGTAAATAAGGGTATGAGCGGTGATGGATGTGATATGTTACACCGAGCAATGCCTCCTCACTTGGTCCCTCGATCAGCGTCTCCTGTGACTTCTGATTGGGTTGTCATGAAGTTGAGGGGTGGTCATGTGTTAGGTATGAGAGTGATTGAGTTAAAAGGTGGGTTAGGGGTGATATGTATTAGGTATGATGGCGCTTCTGTGTCCTAAGTGTTATCGTGAAAAAGGGCGAGAATATGTTTTGTGTATTGTTGGCATATTAAAGTCAGTGTTTTGTTAGGTTAGAAATGTATTTAATAGCCCTTACGATTGGTCTGTAGTTTAAGATTTGATTGTTTTTTTTACTTAAATCTGTTAAATCCATTTTGATTTTACTAAATATCTTTGTATGCTTAATTTTCGTTTCGAATGAAGGTTGGATTTGCGACCATTTTGTGGGATTTAATCTTGTATTATGAGTCTAAGTGAACATTCTGTCTTATGCTTAAATATTTAACTGAGTATGACTGTGGAATTTTACCTTTGATTTGAATTGATGGGCATATATTTCTTCTCAGTGTGAATGTTATTAGATAATGTTATCTTTCTAAAGATACTAGTTATCTAAATGAATAGATTGTATAGAGAATGTGTTTTGCATGAATATGAATTTGACTCATTGCTTGGATAGCTGCATTCTCCGCAAATAAAGCTGTCAGAGTTTCTGAGTGAAATGGGATGTCGTGTGTAAATAATGTATAAGAATGGGCTAATATTGAACCCTGAGATACGCCCGCTAGAGCCCCACGCATCGATGACATTGACCGCTTTGAAAATAGAATAAAACTAACTCAGTGAATCCCAAGTCTAATTCATAACACGAGCTGCTGTTATTCACTTCAGAAAGCTGACCATATTTAGCTGTTACCAGATATATATTCATTAGTATTTCAACTCAAGCCTTCGACATGGTTTGGCATAGGGGCTTGCCCTTTAAACTCAAGTCTATCCTTCCACAAACTTACTGCCTAATTATCACGTCCTATCTCTCCGATAGATACTTTCAAGTCCGCCTTGGTCTGGAGTATTCTGACCTCTACCTCGTTGAAGCGGGAGTTCCACAGGGTTGTGTCCTTGGTCCTGTTCTTTATACCCTTTTCACTGCCGACATCCCAACACATCCTGAAACATTCCTCGCGTCCTATGCAGATGACACAGCCATACTCACCTGCAACCCGAATCCTAACACTGCCTCAAAAAACCTTCAATCCCACCTTAACTCCATTTTCCAGGGGTCAAAACGCTGGCGAATTCTCCTAAATGAGAAGAAATCAGTCAATGTTACCTTCACACTTTGTAAAGGTCAACGTCCGCCATTCCTCCTTAATAACGTTCCTCTTCCCTCCTTTCCAACAGCCCACTACCTTGGGTTCTACCTAGACAGTAAACCCGGAAGACTCACTTACAGACAAACAGACAAGAACTAAACAGACGCTTAGGACAGCTCTACAGATTGCTGAACTACAGGTCCAGATTAACAATAGAAAACAAAATAACTCTTTACAAAACATTAATTAGACCTATCTGGACATATGGTATTGAATTGTGGGGCACAGCTAAGCCATCAAACATTAGATGTATCCAGGGGTTCCAGTACAAAGTCCTTCGCACAATCCTCAACACTACTCCCTACGTATCCAATAAAACCATCCATGTAAGTACCTTTTGCTTCCGAGCTCATCCCTTCCAGGTTTGATTACTTCCACACAAACCTCCAAGGACATCCAAATCCTCTAGTCCTCTCCTTGGCATCCCACGTTCATCCCGACCATCTCTCCCCGACGCCTCAAGAGGAGGTGGCCAAGGGACCTCCTACTCCAGTCAGTTTAGTTTAATACCTAGGGAGTGAATGCACTGGCATTTTTCTCCCCCTCTCAATCCCTCCTTGACCCCCTGTCTAGTCTCCTTCTTATCCTAGGATAAGGAGAAGATGGGTGCCAGGTAGTCAATCGCGGGTTAACCTGGGCTCCTCTCTGAGGACGGGTTACGTCCCGGGATAGACGAGTAAGGACAGCAATATACCCCATCAAAAATTATAGTGTATGAAATATGTACAGAATATTTTTTTTAATAAAGGTTTAAATATATTAATTAGTATTTCAAATTAAGAGCTGGTTACCTCCCATCTGAGATCATTATCTAGTATTTGTTATTGTTGATTATCATAATTCTAATATTATTTGCTTTAACATTTAGAGAAATGCATTAAATTGTTAGGAATAGGTTAGAGATGACAGATTAAATAGTGAGAGCTACAAGAGCTATTCTGATGAATATAGTATTTTTTATAGCTTTCTATGATTGCCGCCATTTCTTGGATAACGTTTCGTGACAAGGAGAAAGAGAGCCGTTAAGCAATTTAGTAGAATTTCATCGCTTGGCGTGGCTGTCAGTCAGTTTCGCTGATCTTGGGAAACGAAGACGATTCGGGAATCCCCCTCCGGGCTGTTCGGTGAAGTTTTGAGTCATTAAAATAATACCTGTAGGATTCTATTTGAAGTGATTAATCTTATTTTCGAGCCGTGTGAGTGACAGTCATCAGTGGGACTGTGAATAATAAAGGGCACTTCGCACTTCTATTTACTTTGGTTCTGCTGTTTGAGGAAGTACAGGCTTCAGAACCACTTCAGTGCCACCTATAGGACGACCGACACTTTCTTTTGGACACTTGTACCATTTCTAGGATTGAGATAGATTATAGCGCATAAGCCATGCTAAATGAAAATAATTGTGAAGTTGAACTTCTTTATCCATCATCCAATCCTACTTACAAGAGATCCTGGCTTTGTATTGGTGAAAGTATTTAAATAATATGTCCTTTATTTTGTTCTGTGGATTACAGGGATATTGACCACTTTAGGGGTGGTAAAGATTTTCCTACCCCTATCCATCTCTTACACACCAAACTATTCACCTTAATTTTATAAATATTATTTTTTGTGGTATAAAATCCCACGTAAATTTTAACAATTTTTAGTGCAAGGAAACAGAATAAAAATCTAACTGTCCCAGCCAGAACTCGAACCTGTTCCTTTGCACTAAAAATTGTTATTCACCTTAATATGTGTGTCCAAAATCTCATTCAATTTGGATAATGGACTTAATTAGAGCCCATTGCTCTGCCAAATTTTATTTAATAAGGTGGTGGAGAGAAGCTCGGGGGAAATACTCAGCCACTGTAGTTACATTTCTACACATCATCTATAATTAACGTTTTACTGAAAATGCAATAGAAAATAAGATTTTTCATTCAATTACTACTGTTATGAATTGTTTAATTTCCTCAAAGGAAATGAGATATTATTAATCGGTTGTCCCTGTCAAGTTGGTAATGATAATAAATATTTGGTTATCGCTGGTGCTCGCTAATCTCCCATGTAACGGTCAGCGAAAGAGTGCCTTGTTAATTCCCTTTCGCAACAAGTCAAAAGTCTGGAAATTATGCAACTACGAAAGCCCATGATCGCTCAAATCGTACTACGGCTTGCATTCCCCGGTATCTCGTCTGCAGAATTGAGAACTCTTACTTGACCTCGAGCACACAGAATGAACTAGGCGTTTGTAAAGTTAATGTTTTCACTGGTCCTGAAGTTCATGAACGTCTCGTGCAAGTGTGTGATAATAGGAGTAGATCTATATTGTATAATTCCTGATAGAAGCCGTAAGGTGATCAAGGTTTTGCGTTCTGAGGCACCTCTTCAGGAGCTCAAACAGTAATATACATTATAAATATTTATTTGGTTGTGGTTTAATATCCCACGTAAATTTTAAACAATTAATGCTGAGGGAATAGAATAAAAAAATCTATCTGTCCCAGCTCGGGAATTTATTCCTGGCCAGCCCTGAAGATGGCTTACAATGTAAGCCGAAACGTCAGTAGATTTTTATAATAAAACGAAACGTCATAAATGTATGGGAATACATTTAAGTAGTCCAATTTAAAAAAAAAAACATTTAACTAGTTACAAGTTCAATGGAGATGAAATATAGAGTATACCGTGATTTAAAAGTCAAAAATACCAAATATGTATTGACAAAGAATAGTACTAAGTTGCAGTGAAAGATTTATCTATTTTAAATAATACAATTAAGTACATTTCATTGGCTGCTTGAAGGTTTATTTAATATAATTCTACTCCAAGATAGAGAATTTTGGAACAGGAATGTTTTTTGTTGGAGGGCAAAAGAGATACAAACGTTATTTACCGTTGAACTATATAGAAATTACATATAGTTTTGTGTTTTATATATATATA
>KZ806970.1:412802-436088 GCA_000696205.2 Oncopeltus fasciatus
CTAAGAAAAGTAGCTCCTTAAATTTATTAAATTATATTACTATTAATATCAAGATTTTATAGATTGTTTTCTTCATATTTCATGTATTGTTTAACCCAAAGCAAATTTGAATCTCTGCGACTTGTATAGTTTGCGTGGGTGTGTGTCAATTCAACTGAACAACCCTTATTTATAAAGGGATATTTTTGATTAATTAATTAATAATAAATTTATATTATTAGGAACATATAATAAAAATAAACAGATTGCTTATAAATTTACCCCGTATTAAAATTTTCCAAACTTTAATAGGTTAGTATTAAGAGTTTTAAAAACATTTTGATTTTTAAATATAATAATTTTAATTGTAAAATATACAAATATTTTGATATTTTTACTTAGTGTTGTAAGACACTAATATTGTTTATAAAATGTAAAATACAGTAAATGATGTGTGCTTTCAAAACCTTGCTGCATAAATTCATTTACTTTACTTAAAATCAGATGTTACATAACCTTAATAAAATTACGCATTACAATTTCTGAATTTCGCAAAGAGGTTATTACTAATCATAGTGTTTCACCAAAACTAGTACAAAATTTCGAAAATGTAACTACTAAGTAACATGTTTTTCACAACTATGTCCACAAAATGTTAGAAACTGGTGGTCCTTGTTAGATACCTATACCGTTATTCCATCAGATATTTTAATTAGCAAAAGTTTGTTGTTTATTAATGAAATAAAAGAAAAGCGAAATATAAGTATGTTTAAAAACAATATCAGTTGACCATGCGACATATATATTTATTTATTTTTAATTTCTCAACTTTTTTTCCCTGATTTTGACGTACCCTTAAGCTAAGCTCATAATCAAAATCCTAGCTTTCTCTTCTTAATTTATTCTGATGTGGGTTTCGTGTAATGTAGGATTTAATTTAAGAGAAAAAATGAAAGTCTTGTATTGATTTCTTCTTGTGGTTGATAAGAGTTAAGTGATTCAGCTGTCAAGATACTCACCTGGCGTGGCCAATCAGAAATCAGCCCCTCTTCGTCCCTGACATTTGCCTAAGAGTTATGTAGGATATGCAGTGGTCTAGGGATTGGCTCGCGGGGACCCCGCCAACATAGAAGTCGGCTTCGTCAATCGCGCGCGTCCGTGATTAGTCCTGGGCGTCATGAAAATTCATTAGTTGGCTTCCTCCTTGGACATAGTCAGGAAACCGAGAAGCGTCATTCTCGCTGGGAAAGGTAACATCACTGCTACCCCTCGTGTATACCAAGTATTCAATCCTTTCTATGTGTATATAAGACGCTAATGAATATAAGGTTGGCATCGTAGATGGTCGTACCAAAGGTGGAGGATATGACTAGGGCCACTCCCTTTAAAAGGACAATGAAGGTAATAATGAATTATAATAAAAATAAAGATACTCCAACAAGAAACTTTCACATTATATTCAAATTATAAAGCACTTTAAATTATCCCTAAAAACAGCAAATATTAAATACATTGTGCGAAATAATTACATAATACAGTTAATATCAATTACATTTATAACAATTAATGAGAGGGAATAGAATAAAAAATATATCTGTCCCAGCCAGGACTCAAACCTGGATCTTCTGCTTTCCGGGCCGGTATAATTCTATTACACCACCGGGAAGAGCTAGATACCTTATTAAATTCCCACCAAAGAGAGCCTAACCCACGAGAAAGACGAATACATCGTCTTATGCTCGAAGGATCTGACATTGCCTAGCTATTTATCGACTCTCGTTATTAACTTTTTTAATTTTCATTTATAAATATGAATTTAGTTGTGGTTTATTATCCCATGTAAATTGTAAACAATTAATGAGAGGGAATAGAATATAAAAATCTATCTATTTTTTTATTCTATTCCCTCTCATTAATTGTTTAAAATTTATATGGGATAATAAACCACAACTAAATTAGTATTTATAAATGACTACATTTTCTTTAGTTACTCATAGTAAACACAAATGGAGAGCTTTTGACCGTAGAGATTATAAATTACAATAAAAATTTAAAAAAATTGTATTTTATAATTATCTGCCAACGTTTCGTCTTACATTGTAAGCCATCTTACCAAGTTTTTGTCATGAATATGCGATTCAGATGGTACGACGTCCCCTCTCGCCTTCATGATGGCGCTGAAGATGGCTTACAATGTAAGCCGAAACATTGGGAGATAATAAAAAAATACACATTTTTTAAATTGTATTTTTGGATCTACCTTGACTTAACCCCAAAAAATAAAATAACTACTAAAAATAAACACTTTCTATATTAAGTTCTATAGCTATAAAAAATTTATACATTTTAAACGTTTAATTTAACTCCATTAGAAAATTTGGAATAAGTTCTTTTTAAATTGGATTCTTCGATAGGACTAGTGAAACATAAATTTAAATATTACAATCGGGGGCACCGGGGTAGATCAAGGGATCCGATCGGATCTCGAAAACCCAGCGCTGCGGGTTCAAATCCTCCACATTAGTGAGGGCAGTTTTTATTAGTTTATTCTTTATGTCATTTTTATGGTTATAGATTCTACGGGAAATCGGGTTTTTTGTTTGTCCAATGTAAGAACCATGGCAATTAGATGGGGAACTGGGAATTTTATAGACGACATTAGTTCTGTTAGGAAGGGGGATGGGGTCTTTGAGGATGGTGTAAATAGATTTTAACTTGTTGTTGGTGGAAAATGAAAGCTTAAGGTTAGGAAACGTTTTTCTTAGAGATTTTTTAATATTTTCAGAAAGTTTTGGAATATATGGAAAAGAAAGGAAAACGAGGTCGTTGTTTTGGGGGAGGGGGATAGTTGGAGAAGTGGAAATAAAAAATTCTTTAACAAGTTTTTTAATGGTGTGAGTAGGTAAACCATTGGACAGAAGGATGTCAGTAACACGTTTTATATTTTTTCTCTGGAAAATCTTGTCAGAGAGTGTGAGTGATCTGTAGATGAGGTTTTTGGCCACATTAATTTTTTGATGATGAGGGTGAGATGAGTTAAAATGGAGGAGACGACCTGAGTAAGTATGTTTAGTATACCAGTCAGTGNAATATATATATATATATATATGAGCAGGACTTATCATCTACTTTTGTAAGAATCACCGCAACACTTATGCTAATCTTGAAGATTGAAGAACTGATCTCTACCAAAGTTTTTATGAGTCCTTATCCTTAAACGTCCAAGGATTACTCGGTCCTAAACACTCCCAGAAATGAAGATGGACTGATATATTATCAAGTGTTACACTAGAGATGGCAATATTGTAAATAGTTTAATTGTTTAGTGGTTCGCTACCTTTCTTTTGAAATCATAGTATAAAGAAGGGTATCACTACTTCATAAATGATACTCTATTTTTATTTATTTCCTTGAGGGAAGTAGTCTTGTGTCCTTTATTTTATTTATTCAGCTGTAACTGAACTTACAAAATTAAGCTTAATATTCTATAGTCTTTTTTAAAACTCTTTGAAATTAATTATACTTTGTTTAATTTTTATACTTGTTTCTTTAACGCTTTAGAGAAAAAAGCTTGACTGGTACTTTTTTTTTTTTCTGTATTTTTAAAATTTACTACAGTGGAGCGTAAAAAGACAAATGTTTCATGTATAATTGTCTTTTCAAACTCAAGTATCCTTAAGGTTTTAAAGAAAGTTCACAATAATAATATTATTTATAAATTTAAGGAAAAACTTCCCCCGCCCCTTCCGCTACTCAATCGTTTTGAGTAATATACATATTCTGCAGTTTGCAAAAATAATATAGAATTTGGTAATTTTTACTAAACAAATTGCAGGTGCTAGAACTCCTACAGACCTGTATACACACACACACACACACACACAACACACACACACATATATATATATATATATATATATATATATTAATAGACATATGACAATGTTTTTATCTTAAAATATCTTTATGAATTGTGAAAGTTTCAACAGACTAAGTTCATGAAATAAGTGTGAAGGTTCACTTTCTCAAAGGCTGTGGCATTCGCCTGAAATGAGTAGGCAGTCCTTGCCTGATTCAAGGATGATTTAGTAAAGATGGCAGTTGTCAACATCCAGGTTTGAATAGCACACATCTAAGAAAAGTAGCTCCTTCACTTAAATATCAATAGTACAAGAGAAAAAAACAACAAAACAAATGAGTTTGATAACATAGCCTTATCTTATTGATAGTCTTTTTTTTTTCTTCTTTTTTTTTCTTATTTGCAATTATATTTCTTGATTCAGCAGAACTGACAAATTGGAGATATTTCTCCTCGTTACCGTAAACTTAAATGAAGTAATTAAACTCTTTGGAGATTAATGAGTGCACTTCCGCTTGTCATCTCTTCCGTCATTTCTCCAACAAAAATAATCGTAATAATAGCTTGTTATAGATAATTAACTATAATTGCTAAAAATAATTTTTAAAAATTTAATTTTAAATTTAAGTCATGAATGAATACCCACCTTCATTTGAAGGACAATTAAGATAAATATCTAATAAATATTAATTTATTCGTGGTTTTTGAATCCCACGTAAATTTAAAACAATTAATGCAAGGGAATAGAATAAAAAACCCTAACTAACTGGGACAGTTAGATTTTTTATTCCCTTTCATTAATTGTATAAATATCTTTTGTTCACTCTAATATCTTATTTTAATTGATAAAAACTGTTGCTAAGTGTTTAATAGCTATAAGAGATATGAATTGTTTGGATACTATCGCTAATTTGGATGTAGAGAGCTTTTTGAACATAGATAATTTTTATTTAGAAAGGATTTCGAAAGCCTTTGGTACCAAGATTTAGTATTCGCTTTTGGTACCTTTATTCCCATATTCTCATACCAAAACGTTCCATGGATTTGGACCACTACCGCAAAGCGTGAATTAAATCAGAATAAAATTAGCATTAAAGTACCAGAAAATTGAATTTGGTAATAGCGCATTACCTAGAGTATCTTGGCTTTGGCAGACAATGTGTACCATCGATGTTTTTTTCTTCAGTGAAATCCTAACAATTTCTGGGTTTTTCGAATGGGAGGCATAGAATTTATCAAAGAAATGTCACTTTAAAATGGTGTCAATCCTTCAAAGTTGTGACCGTGGCATTTGCATTAAAAAAAAAAAAATACAGCCTGTATCTCGAACCCAGTTACCCAGATCGTAAACTGCTAGATTGAAAGTGAAACAGTTACGAAATAGCAATAACCATGTAATGTGGACATTCCTTCCCACATCTGTTCGCATCAGCACGACAGGAACTGTGCTTTTACTCTGGGGTTTACGAGGCTGCCTGTGAAGGGTAGTTTACGGGACGTAAAGTCGGAGTACGGTGTACGTATTTACCGTTCACATTTCACTGAGGCGTATCATACAATCCAATATAAGTACACAATAAGACACTTAATAACAAGAATATAATATAATGCACTTACTAACATTTTAACTTTAGAATTACATTATCTTACTTACTTTAGATATTTCATTTTCTGTATTATTATTTTTTTTTTTTAATGGCGTGTTAACCTTTGGTCATTAACGCCAGAGAGATATTTTTAGAAGCGAGAAAATATTTTCAAGAAGAATTTCTTAGCAATAGGTCTTGGTGAAGTGTATTGTATTGTTGATGCGAATAGTTATTATGTGGATGGTCTGTATTCTATGTTGTAAAAGAATAACATATAAAACATTTCATATGTATTTCATTGAGGTTATACGTTTTTAAGGTCAGATAATTTAATAGTCAATGTATATTTCCGACATTCAGGATATGTGTAAACAAAGAACCGAAGTTAATGAATATTTATATTTAAAATTTTCCATGTCATGTAAATCCCCACTTCTAGTATTTTAGATTTTCTAATTATTGAAACGAATAGAAGCAGGAGTTGCTTTATAAACTGAGTAGTGTTTCTATCTTAGCACTTGGAAGATTTACTAAAATACCCTTGAAAGCCCAAAAGTATAGTGAAGGTGAACTCTAATACCTCTAATGATGGCATTAGACAGGTTCAGAAAGAGATGTAGGAGGCGCAGCATGAATTCATTTTTGGTTGGAATCATATGAGGATAGGGAAAGAGGGTTTATAGAGGACCAAAATAAAAAATAAAAAATCTGTTTACAGCAGAAAAATCACGGGCGATTAAAGAAAGGAAAAAAGTTGGGAAAATTGGAGAAATTAATGTAGGTGTTTGTAATTTATACCTCAACGGAGAGGTCGTGTGAAGATTTACAAGGAAATACAATATCTAAAGGGTTATTGTCACTACCAATGAATATAGAACTATCATACCTTCTATTATCCGTATTCATTGGTTTCTGCAAATCATCTTCTGTTGGCGAGCGCTTTCGGAAATGATCCATCTTCTGGCCGAATACTTGTGTTCACTGTCACTGTCTGTATTCAACAGTGAACACATGTATTCGGTCATGAAGATGGACAGTGTCCGAAAGCGCTCGCCAACAGAAGATGGTTTGCAGAAACCTATGAAGACGGATAATTGAAAGTATGATAGTTAAATACAATGTCCATATAAATGACATTCTTCTTGATAACCATCTGGCACCTACTTTTAGCGACGCCAGTAAATCATAATAATCCACAATACAATTAACATTAGGCCAAGAATATGCCAATACTGTAAAGCATTTCACAATTTTATTGGTAATGAATAATCAATATATAATCAATTTGTATTATAAATACTGAAACTCTATTAAATTCAAAAGGAGAGTTTTATTGACCGTAGATATTATTATTAGATGATTTTAGTTGGGGTTCGGTCTAGGCAGATCCAAAAAAAAAAAAAATTTAAAAAAAGGTGTATTTTTTAAAAAGATTATCTGCCAACTTTTTGGCTTACATTGTAAGCCATCTTCAGGGCTGTCTATCATGAAAACAAGAGAGGACGTCCTGTCCCTAAGTTCACATTTCCATAAATAGGAATTCTTAGTCATGGAAATGTGAACTTAGGGACAGGACGTTCACTCTCGTCTTCATGAGCCCCGAAGATAGCTTACAATATAAGCCAAAAAGTTGGCAGATAATCTTTTTAAAAAATACACCTTTTTTTAAATTTTTTTTTTTTTTTTGGATCTGCCTAGACCGAACCCCAACTAAAATCATCTATTAAATTCAGTACTGAAATGTATTTAATTTCCAATTGCCAAAGCAGAAAGCTATCTTCTCCCTCGAACATGAATTGAATTAATGAACCACCATTACAGTTTAAAGCATTACGATCCCACTTGTCACTCCAATTTTCGATCTAGTTTTTCAGGAAGGGAAATCTCATTGATTTTCATGCCACCGTAAATTCCTTCCAATGTCAGTTTCCCCAGACGGCTTGAAATAATGAACCGCCACATTTCCTGGCTGGCCCCACCTGGCTCGGGCATAAACATATTTCCCAGTGCTCGTTCACTCGCCAAAGGTTAGCTCAGATCTAATGGCTATCTCCACACGTTTCCCCGGAGATTGCAAAGGAGGCGGCAGGTGGACCTGCGCTGTAATTTATCGGCGAGACTGGCCTTTATCTACCGCCAGTAAGATAAAAGGCATTGATCAGTGGGCCGAACAACCTGCAACAGATTAAAGGTCATAAGTGAACTTAATCACACGAATCCATTTGCATAAAGTCACTATAAAATGTAAAATATGACATAAATTGGTTTTACATTGAATTTTTCCCGTCCAAGATTCTTTGTAGAAGCGTTGAAGTGTTAGCCTCCCTTTAAAAAAGGGCCATGGAGGGAGGGGCTATCTTCAGGATGCCATTCCATTCTAAACACCCATGGCTCAGGACAAGCTTTTGTTTGTCGATAAAAGCTTACATTTATATTGAATTGAACCCGTATCGCCAAAATTGCAAGACATGGATCCCATGGAATACCCTGGTATCCCTAACCTACTGAACTTTAAATTGTTTTATTTTTGGAAATTTATTGTTTGAGAAATTAAAATAAAGACGGTTATCATTATTTTAATATCCGCTCAATTGCAGAGGTTTATTTCTAGAAAAACAATAACAAATGAAGAATGACTCTGTAGTCATAATCATTTGGTCCAGGTGACACGACGTCCCCTTTCGCCTTCATGATAGCCCTGAAGATGGCTTACAATTTCAGCCGAAACGTTAGCAGATAATAAAACATATACACTTTTTTTTTAAATTGTATTTTTTGTTTTTATCAAGCTCAACCGAACCTCAACAAATTCCCTGCTAATTTTTTTTTTTTTTTACTAATGCCTATTTTTATTAGTAAAAGTTTTGTAATACAATTTGCTATGAAATAGCTGTCCGTGTGCTATGGTGGTGAGTCTCACCCACATCAGTAATATATGCCCTACTAATATAAAAGTATGATTCCCTTTTAAAATTAATATCATTCAAACAGCTGATAATTTTTTGAAGTGTAATATTTTAATGTTAAAGAAATTAATAACCTAATTAATAAATAATTTAAAAAATCTGTCATGAGAATAATGTCAGTAGCTAAACTCCTACTAAATTTTCATACCTTCTATTATCCGTCTTCATTGGTTTCTGCAAACCATCTTCTATTGGCGAGCGCTTTCGGACATTGTCCATCTTCTGGCCGAACGCATGTATTCGGCCAGANTAAATAATTTAAATAGACAATTGTAATTTATTAGTTATATGGCGTATGTTACACCAAAAAATCAGAATAATTTTTTTTTTTAAACTGAATTATTGCATTTTCATTAGAAAATTAATTTAAAATCATGGAAAATGGATTGGGGCTACCGACAAGTATGTCAAGGCTGGGGTGTTACACAGAATCTTTTCATCCTTAAAAAGACAGTGTTAAAGAAGAAATCCAAACATAATTACCTGTAGATGGCGACACTCAACATCATCATCATATCCTTCCGTTATGTTTACCTGTTCTCTCGAATCTGCACCACTTACACACATTTTATTATTCTTAATATATGCCTAGTAGCTTAGAAATTAAGTAAAAATGAAATGTCAAAAGCGAGTAGAAAATGTTTTTGGATGGCTTAACTTAAATGAAAGAATATCAAGACAGATTTTCAATAAAGAAATACTGTAGGAGTTATACAGCAAAATGAATCAACTAAATTCATAGAAAAAATTTTCAAGAAAAAAAAAAACGAGTTAAGGAAAATATTTTATAATGTAATTTCGTGTAGGACAGGTTTTCTTAATTTAAAATAGGGAAACTTAAATATTTATTAAGACTTGATTGCTAGCGGTTGAATCTTTTTATTTTTGGCTGAAATACTTCTTAATTTTAATTTTACTTCTTTCTAAATGTCAAAATCAAGTCTGAGTTCGTTATTGACTAAATAACAACTGTAGAAGAGGGGGTTTACTTGAGATACAATTAATTTAAAAATATTCACAGGATAAATTGTTTAAAAAATCATCCATAGTTTGTTATCAACTACAGGGTTGGACGTCAATTCACACCTGGTTTAGTGTAATTTATTATAAATACCCATGAAAAAAGATTATCGATTCCTACCACGAGAGGATAATTTGCTAATACAAATGTCTTATTGGGCAAGATTTGACCATCTAAAAGGGTTAATATGAAGCTCTTTAATTAATTTTGAAAATCTTTACTCCAATAAATATTGAACGAAATTGTTCCTTGTCCTTTATTGTAAAAATGCAGAATTGTTATACCATATTTTAATTAGTAGTTTAAGTCATTCTAAATTAAATTTGAAATGAAACCTCAATTATTTTAACATTTCTTTCACAAAATTCACATCATTATACCTGATACTGAAGAGTATTTTTTTCCAACTTATCATTTAAGTTATTTTAATTTATTCAGAAGTATTTCTGAATACAAACGATGCTCTTGTCCTTGTTATTATACATCTCATTTCCTTATTATTTTACGTTGCTCATTATCATCCGTGAATAACGTATTGAATTGTTTATTAACAAAATAAACATTAAAAAATTTTTTTATAAATATATAATGTAAAATTAGAAAAATACAATTACTCTATAATTTATAAAAAATAATTAATTATACTTTTTACTAGTATCTATAAATTCCACGCTAGCAACAACTAAGGTTTTAGACATAAAAACTACGTTTCAATTATTTTTAGTAATATTTATAAATATAAGAATTCACATAATACACAAACATCAATAATTAACGGTGAGTTTACAGCAATAATGGGGTAAACCTGCGATCTGTTAATGGGCGTATACAAAGTTGTGTGGAGTAATNGTAGGTTTAACATAAACTTCTTCTGTCCAAGACTTTCTTAAAGATGATTCCATGTATAAAGTCCTCAGTGTTCCAAATAAAAAGTTCGTTTTTATTTCTATTTTTTGGAAAACGTTTAAAGTTGACTCGCGTCAATAACTGCTAATCAAAGAATGACTGCCAATAACTTTGGTCCACATGTGACATAATGTCTCTCCCCTGGAATCCTTCTTTGACGCCTGATAAGGATTTCTGCTTACATCGTCTTATTCGCCCCGGCATATCTTTTCCATTTATTGTTTTGATAGCTACTATTTTGACATGAATGAAATGAAATTGAAGAGTACTTCTTCGAGTCTACAGGGTATGGAGGTTATTAATGGGTATAAAAAATAATGAAGTAGATTACTCCACTTTCAGTTTGTTTTACTCCCTACGAGATCTATCAAGACCTGGAGTAGTCGCTGGAATAAATATTCAGACAAGGCTTATGACATCCAATGGCCGTGTATAAAGTATCAAAAAACTTAGACGAAGGCTTTTAAAAAATGTTTTTACTTAATTAATGAAAAATAACCATAATGATGTATGTAAAGTTTTAGAACAACCATAATGATTTTTCATCATACCATCTGGAAAATATGGCAATAAATCCTGTATTGTTGCCAATCCACTAGGCATTGCAGAGCTAAATAGTGACAGATTAGCCAGTGCAAAGTGGATCTGTGTCTGAATATATGCTTGCGTATCTCTTTCAACCAAAAATGAATGTTTAAAGAATTTATTAAATACAAAAAGTTAGTGAGCGTATATGATTCTGAGGAGCACATAAGTACGGATACTTGCTTTTTTAATTATATATATATATATATATACTTTTTTTGTCATATAACCTTTTTTATATATTACATTCAGTTAAAAATAAATAAAAACTTTTTGTAATTTGATAACAATGTATAATAGAAAATAAATGAACATTAATGAAAGTCACATGAGGAGAGGAGGTGACCAGTGACACCACTCTCAAAGTATAATATTGCAGTATTTCTATTGACGTTACCTTTTCTCAGGTGGTGGTGATATTAAATTGGAGCTAGCATTCTGTTTCTGTATATAATTTTATTTCTAACGAGGCATTGTTTGTGGCTTGTAGGCCGACTGTTCATATAAAAATTACATACTTACATACAACATCTTTTAAGTTTGCCGCTTCTACAAAAATTAAAATGAAGAAACAGATGAAATTAACAGAAGAAAAGGATAGAGAGAAATTTCATATCAGCTATTAATTTTGATTTACTGAGAGTGAATTAATTATTAAGATTGCTAGAGATAGTGACAAAATGTTACTGTTGATGAATTGAATTATATTTGAAGAAATTCAAAATGTCCAAAAAAAAAAAAAAAAATAGGAGTAAACTGAAATGTCTTCTATGGTTTTCCGTTATTAGTTTTATATTATTAATTTATATCCATGAATATATCTTTTAATACAAATCTAAAGTAAGATAGAATGAAAGATAGTTTATATAAATTTATAAATGCAAATTTATAAAATTTAATCTATTCTGCTTTGAACAAGCGGAATTGAATACAAAAATAATTAGATGTTTGGGACGAAAATAACCTATTATTTTGCATTAGTTTTCTTCTACTTTCTGACGATGGGCCACTAGCAAACTCGAAAATTTAACACTCTTTATGTGATGTATTTCCTCACTATGAGCTGACATGCACACTGAGAGATACACTCGCACGTGAGGGGAGTGAAAGTAAGAAAGAACGATAGGGAATGAGGAGAGGGTGTGGATGGCGGTTGGTCCGAAAGAGAATGGTTTAGTAAAGTGAGAGTGGTAGAATCGAGATTGATGGGAGTGGGAATAAGTGGTCGGCGATGAAGAACGGAGGAAGAAGAGAACGTGGAACGGAGGAATGCCACTTGGCCATGTTGCGTTGTATCGTCTCCAAGATACGTACGCGAACGTGTGTAACCACGGTAGGCCTCTAAGAGCTCCAACATCGCCAAAAGTTCGTATTTCTCTTGTGGGTTTGGAGGAAGATGATTTTCTGGAGGAGAAAAGCCACAATAGCGTTTCAGGATCGAAATGTATTTGAGTTTGAAGTCTCACTTCTTATTGGACAATCAAGTTGATTACCTGGGGCGCCAGGCTAGCTCAGGGGATCCGTACGGGTCTCACAATCCTGACGCCGCGGGTTCAAATCCCGCCCAGGTCAATCTTTTATTTATAATATAGAAGCTTGTCCTGAGCCATGGGTGTTTAGAATGGGGTGGCAACCTGTAGATAGCCCCTTCCTCCATGACCCTAAGTGGTTGAATGGAAGGCTAACACGCAAATAAAAAAAGAAAAAAAAGTTGATTACCTATAATGTGAGGGAGAGAGGATAAGAAGAAGAGAGACATCAAATTTAAAATATCTTAATCCTTTGTTTTTGTCTATAAATAATCATAATAATCAATTCGTTAAAGAACAAAATTATATTATCATGGGCTAATGGACAATATTAATTAAGAATAGAGATAAAATGAAGTTAATTTATTACATTGAGCTTGGACCGCTATTTAAATAAATAAATATGTGTTATAACCGTCATCGTAAGCTTTATATAGGTAGGTTATAATAAAATACATTATATGCTATGTTAGTTATACTTGTAGAGAAAGGAGAAATATTTTTTGTGTAGTCATTTTTTTAAATATTATTACTTTTTTTTTAATTATAAATAAGGGCGTNAATTAAATTATACTTTTTAATACATTTTCTATCTTTTTTATTAGAAATAGTATATATTCAAAAGTTCATTTAAAAATATAATTGATGCAAAATTTTAAATTTATTGAAAGTAATCTATTGTGGACTGATTTACAGCTTTTTTAATTATCGTTCGCAATAATCTATCGGCCGAAGAAGACACAAATTGAAATTAGCGCTCTTACAATTACTCAAAAGTAATCGATACCTAATACATTAAGCGGCGCCTAGAAATACACTCAGCTAATGAAGACGAAATATTTCGAAAATAAATATTCACACAAATAGCAAATATTTACCAAGTTAATGGACTCCGCAGCTTCTTCATATGTAGTCGTGAGAAAGTTTTTTTCATAATTATGAAGCTCATTTATAAAATTATTTGCATATTTTTTTTCTTGAAGGAAAGGTTTTATCTCAATACTTAAAATAAAAAATATTATTTTTATTACGAAATCACTAAAAATGCTTAGAGAGAAGTTGACGAAGAGAACGATGGGCGGAAAATATACTTCAAGCAGGGAGCTACCCTATGCTAAGCAGTTTTCCATGATTCATTCGTTGTATAAGAGTGTATCATATGTTGAATCTTTCGGAGAGCGACGAACTCAACGAAAATATGAACCTTAATAAGTATAATCGAAAAAATGTCATGGAATACGCAATGTTTCAGATTTATATCTTCATTACATGATTTCTCTTAACAATTATAATAATGGTATTAAGATTATAAATTCTGGTCTTCCTCTAAAACCTCACCCCTCGGGCTCATCCAATTTCAGCAAAATCAATTTATTGAACAGTTTGCAAGAGAAAATTAAATATAGAAGTTTCTTTATTAAAGGAAGTAAGAGTTACAGTATATTACCTTAATCGGCAAGGACATTGGTAATGGTATATCCAGTGACTCCTCAACCTCCGCGTTATTGGACTAGTTATCGGGATCTGGATGAGGAGTGAATGTTTGCTTTAGATGCTGGGCAAACATTTGGGCCTTGTCTTTGTCGGAAGAGGCCCAGGAACCATCTTCTCGACGTAAGGGGGCAGAAGGTTCATGATATTTTAGAATCCTGCGAGTAGCAGTCCAGAGGGATTTGTCTCCTTTTGAGAGGCTAGACAGGTAGGCATGAAATGCCTTATTTCGTAAAGCACCTAGTTTTTGCTTTACGAGACGAGATAACTGGTTGAACTCCCTACGATCTGAGGGATGTCTCTGGAACAGGGCTCGAGCTTGACGCTTAGCTTTTATGAGGTCTTTAATGTAATCAGGGAGGGGTTCAGCTGAATTTACAGTGTAGCGGGTGCTGGTGTATTTTAAGTTAGCCTTCCAAAGACATTGCTGAATCTTTATAGTAAAGAACTGGACAGCATCATCAAACTTTTATAGTAGAGTAAAACTCTACATAAAAGCATATAGAAGAAGAAGTACTCCTATAAGATAGAGATACAGTTTCCTACAGTAACTTCTATAAGAGATACAGTTATAAAGTACTTCTATAAGATAGAGATAGAGATATAGCTATATGATAGTGATAGAGATAGATAGAGTAGAGATAGAGATACAGTTTCCTACAGTCTCCTACAGTAACTTATTCAAAGATAGATAGAGATAGAGATACAGTTTCCTACAGTAACTTATTCAAATTTTTTTTATTATTATCCAAATTAGATTATTATTTTTTTTTAAATCCAAATCTCTGCCTTTATTGAAATCAGATTATTTTTTTATCCAAAATTTTTTTATTTTAATCCAAATTATTCAAATTCACCAGGTGTGACATTTATTTTGTTTAACAACAACAAAAAGATAGAGATTATTAAAAACCAATAGCAAGTCTACGGGATACAACCAATCGTATTTCTCGCTCATCCTCACAATAATTTGACATGCTTATGGTTAAGACTGATGACTATCCGTGGTTTTGTGAATATAAAACTGGACTTAAGCAGAGATAAGAAGAGAAAAGTTATTTGTTTACTATTATTTATACTACTGTTAATTATTTCATACACCACAAAAAGATAATTATATAGCTCATCTCCCATTCAGACTTACATATGTAGTGGTAAATATATAGACCATTATCATAATTTTAGTAATTTCTATCTTATTGTCAATATCTAGAGCAGTTTTGATGAAGTAATTTAAAAAGATAACATTTGTTTAGTTATTACCTATTATAAGGTATCCATGAAATATGTTTGTTTATATTTTCGTGGTAAGTTACAGAATCCAATCCCTTAACTCCTCTCTCCTTCTTTTTTACATTCCATCCCCTTATTCTAGGCTTGGTCCCGTAATGAATCGCCTTCAGGGGTGTCCAGGTAGACAGCCATAATTTTCGGTTACGCTTTCCAAACAGAGGACAGTAGCGGCGCGAGGGTTCCGTGAGCTAGTCGTTCGGGATCGCCGCGGGAGAGCGCACTATTACGTCACAGGACGACCTTTCCCCTCATTAGCCCCACACAGACACACACACACGGAGGAACAACCCTAGCCGAGGCTCTATGATTTGTTCTGCCTCTCTGCATGAATTCACAACAACCTCTCTGTCGAATTAATGGCCCCCGCCTCGAGCGCTGGCCTAGTTCACACACCACTACCAGTACAGCTTGGATTCCATTATCTATGTGAGAGCAATAATACCAACATTGGACTAACTATACAATATTGTTCTCACATACATACTTAAATCATAGATTCTATAGACTATATTTTTTTCATTTTTTTTTTTTTAGTAACAAATTTTCAAAACTGCCCAATATATAAATCTCGGTGGTCATTAGAAGTTAGACCCCAACTAATACAAACTTTTTCTTGGTTTCTAAGGCTATAATTTCTGTTAAAGTAAGATTGATTCAAAAAATTCGTAAGAATGATTTCTAAATTTACATTATTAAATTAGGAATTTGGTCTGAAAAATTTTACTCACCCCAAAGATATCCATGGTCAACTGACTTGAACCAATGAGTGCTATCCTGGGCAAAATAAATCAGGTTACAATTTATAATCAGGTGAGGATTTACCTGAAACAACAAATTGATTTAGAAGTCACTAGTCTTATTTATAGTCTCTCTGAAGAAGAGATATAAATACATGAGGTTCGCCTCATTAAAGAGGTAGCATTGTACATAAAAGATATAATAAATATAAAAATTAATATAACATCAAAATTTAACTTGAAGTTATTTTGTTTTGTTAAATTTAGCTTTTATATTGAATATAAGAAGAAGAGCACAATAAGGAATGTTCTCTAATAACCTTGTTAATCCTCACAGGAATGTGTCCTTTTGTTTCTAATTTTCGCGCCAATTATTTCAGTCGACAGATAATAGACTGTCGCGTGTCGAAACCTTTAACTTCCCGTCATGCATGTAAGACGCAGTAAATCGAGGAGTTTCTACAGCAATTACTTCCCGTACAATGACAAGGCTTTTCAAAAGTATCAACTGATCTTCACCGAACCTAAATTGGAGAAGCTAAAAATATTCTTTCTCTCACTATGAATATTTTAAAATATTTGTTAATTGTTCATTTATTTATATTATTATTGTTTTTTTTANCTCTCTCTCTCTCTCTCTCTCTCTTTCACTCTCTCTCTCTATATTTAATTTTATTACTTTGATTTTTTTTTTAAATGGATTAGGATTAAAAAGTGTAAATTGTAAGTAGCCTGAAATTGTCAGGAAGAAAGGATGTGCATCCTATGTCAATAAAGAACTAATCTAATCACTCTCTCTCCCTCTCTCTCTCTCCCCTCTCTCTCTCTCTCTCTCTCTCTCTCTCTCTCACTCTCTCTTTCACACACACACACATATATTTGTGTGTGTTCGAGTTATATATTAAATTTAATATTGGGAAACTATAATAACAAATGTTCTTAATTAACATACAAGAAATGCAAGGGAGACAGAAAAAAAAATCTTACTACCTCAGCCGAGCCTTTTTTTTTTTAATTTTTATTTCTGGCTCACTTCATTCATTTTTTGTAAAAAATTTAATGTGGGATTAAATTCCACTACAAATATCATTATTTAAAAAAGTTCTTAATTAACGCATTCAAAATGACCCTGGTTATCACAGAGGATGTGGGTGTCCGTCACAGGAATAAATGATCTAGACTAAATTGCCGATAGTTTCGAAATATTTAATTCCTTCTTCAAGGCCTACATTACAACAGAATGGTTACAGAGTTATAAAGTAATCATATGGTTACAACATAAATAACAAATAACTTAAAAATACAATAATAACAAATTGCCAGCAATTAATATTGTTACTATATAAATAGTGTGAGCTAAAAAATAAAATGTTCAATATTTTAAAAATAACAATAATAATATCCGATACACATTAACTTTATTTAGTCAACTTTAACAATATTTTGGATGTATTTACCGTTTCTTCTTCCGGGTTGGACCGTGTCAAATTGTTATTTGCCGAGCTTTCGCACATCATGTGATGGCTTCTTCAGGGCTGAAGAATTTCACATGATGTGCGAAAGCTCGGCAAATAACACCAATTTGACACGGTCCAACCCGGAAGAAAAAACGGTAAATACTTCTGACGACCGTCGAAGCCTACGTGAACAAATATTTTGGATGATACGAAATAATTCATTAACCTTTTAAAGGATTCATTTATGTTTCTTGCGATAGGTATTGGTATCGATTTTTGAATTTACCGCAATTTACACTCTCACAAAAACACACACACACGCTCCTTGACAGACACGTACGTGTGTGTGAGTGTGTGTGTGTGTGTGTGTGTGTGTGCGTGCGTGCGTGCGTGCGTGCGTGCGTGCGTGTGTGTGTGTGTGTGTGTGTGTGTGTGTGTGTGTGTGTGTGTGTGTGTGTGNACATTATATTCTAGTAAACTTGATTGCATAGCCATTGCTAAAAATTATTAAAAGTAAAAATGTTTATTCTTAGATGATTTAGTAAGGGGTTCGGTCAAGGTAGATCCAAAAAACACAAATTTAAAAAATGTATTTTTTAATAAAGGATTATCTGCCGTTTCGGCTTATGTTGCAAGCCATCTTCAGGGCTGTAGAAATGCAATGTCATGAGAATACAATCATAATTGAAATTAATATAATAGAGAATTTTCCCAGTTCCAAAGTAACCTATTCCCAATAATACCCTTACTTTTTTCCTTTGTCCTTTTTATTGCCTTCTCTTGCAACAGGTCGCTTTCCCTTTGTACCTTCCGCCTCTTACCTCCATCCCCCACTTTTCTACCTCCCACGGGTGTAAAAGGAAAATTTATAGGTAAATAATCTAAAAGGTTATTTCCACCAACAATGAATATAGAACTATCATACCTTCTATTATCCGTCTTCATTGGTTTCTGCAAACCATCTTCTGTTGGCGAGCGCTTTCAGACATTGTCCATTTTCTGGCCGAATACATGCGTTCACTGTCACTGTCTGTATTCAACTCCTGAAGTTGGAGTTGAATACAGACAGTGATAGGAAAATTTATACTTTAGTCATGGAAATGTGAACTTAGGGACAGGACGTCCTCTCTCATCTTCATGATAGGTAGGTGTAGAAAATTACTGATTAATGTTATTCAATATTTTCTTTGTCAATAAGTTGTTGTTTGCATGTTTTTTTTTTAAATTGTTTTTTTTTTCAAAATTGTTTTAAATTCTCTTACATAGTTTTCTACATTCGTACTCTTGATATCACATTATATTAATTTCAATTATGATTGTATTCTCATGACATTGTATTTCTACAGCCCTGAAGATGGCTTGCAATGTAAGCCGAAATGTTGGCAGATAATCCTTTATTAAAAAAAATTTTTTTTAATTTTTTTGTTTTTTGGATCTACCTTGACCGAACCCCAATTAAAATCATCTAAGAAAAATCTAGATTTCCGAAACCGAGATTCTACATGATTTCCTCTAAATGGTTCATCAACTAGTAATTTACTAATTCATATCAAAGCACTAAAATTGAAATTTTTTTTTGTTCTGCGTGTGACATAATGTAACTTTACCAATAAGTTAGTAAAAATTTGCAGATTAAAATTAAACTAAATCTTATCTAGATGCATTTTCAGTATGCTTCTTTTCCATTCTCTCTCAATTTTTTCTTTCTTATAAATTTCATATATTCCTAGCACAAAGATATTACTATGATCATCCACATAATAACTATTCGCATTAACAATACATTACACCTCACCATGAGCTATTGCTAAGAAGTTTTTCTTCTGTCAAATATCTTCCTGCTTCTATAAAATATCTCCCTGGCGATAATGACCAAAGGTTGACACGCCATTAAAAAAAAAAAAAAAAAAAAGAAAAGTTAAACGCTATAGGTGCTGTGAATTTTGTTAGTCTGAAATCCTCCACAAATATCCTAATAAATTTAAAAACATTATTCCAAAGTTTGAGTTTATGTGGGGATTTTCACAGATTTCTTTAAATTTAAGACATATATCAGGAAGTATTTCTTCTTCTCCCAAGACAGCAAAGTGTTGCATACAATACAGCGAGGAAAAACCAGTAGTTATTGCTAATTGTTGCTAGACTCTCTGGAGTTCCTACGTACAACAAGAAATGTCAAAAACTGTATTCAATATCAACATAATGGTATCAGTTCCCATGATAGAACTGTATTCTTTCATCCATTGACGTTCGCAAATCAACAGTCATTATTATTAGGTACTACACCTAAATACCTATGTGTCTATAGAAACACCCACACACAATACATATTATATATGCTAATTTTTCTAATAGACTTTATTCTGCATTTATAGCAAACTAGAAGTAGTCCTCTATCTAAGTCCTATCAAGGTACGGGTATACCCTGCTCGGTTTTAATGTAGATAACAGCAAGTTTACTGTAATTAGCAAGCTCTCTTTATCGAGTACAATCAGCTGATCTCCTTCAGTAGATAAGTCCTTTCTCATGCATTCCTCTGCACTTGCTGCAAATCCCCCATCCTGGAACATACCGGCCTTTATCAGCTGTCCGTTCCTGGAAACCTCTGGAAAATTGCTTCTTTTCTCTCCAGTTTTCCCTGAATCAATCACTTTTTATTCTTTACGGCTAACTTAAAAAAAAAAAAAAATTTAGTAAGCTAAAACTCTTCTTAACATTCTCATGTCTTACTAGAGGTTTTGCTCTTTGCTTTCTGTTGTTGCTGTAATTTTAAAAATAAATCTACACGAATTATTATGCTCAAGGTTATATTTGTATGCTATATTTAGAATGTATGATTATCTATCCACTTTTAAAGTGAGGCTGTAATGTTTGTTTTGACTGAAAATGAGAGAAGTGTTGCCTAGATTCATAGGGGATTACTTACATCTCTTTCCTGGGAAGAACAGTGAATAGTTGAATTAATTTTATTAGTAGTTCTGTTTTTGTTGGGTGGTTGGATCCAACAAAAAATATATACTAATAATCTCTACGGTCAATAACTCTCCATTTGATTTTTTTTTTTTTTAGTTCATTTAGCTTCTGAGATATAGTTAATAAAATTCTTTAAAATTATTTTTAATATATTAGCCACGAACAAAATGAGTCGGAGAAAATTATGATTAATATGTTTATACACACATTAAACATTTTTCTTGTATGCATTGTACGCCCATATATTCCATAATCCAGATTAGTTAATGCAGCGAACCTGCCAGAGATTTTTATGATGGTCATAAACTATTTAGTAATTTATTGAAACACGTTTATAAGTTCAAATGGAGATTTTTTAAAATTTTTTTTCGTGGATGTTATTATTAGATGTTTTTTGTTGGTGTTCGGTCAAGGAAGATCCAAAAAATACAATTTAAAGAAATAAATATTTAATTTAGTTGTGGTATTTTATCCCACGAAAATTTCAAACAATTATTGAGAGGGAATAGAAAATAAAAAACTATCTGTCCCAGCCAGGAATCGAACCTGGATCTCCTGCTATCCGGGCCGGTGTACTTTCCAGTTATACTACCAGGACTTGTTATGGACTACAAGTCCTGGTAGTATAACAGGAAAGTACACCGGCCCGGATAGCAGGAGATCCAGGTTCGATTCCTGGCTGGGACAGATAGTTTTTTATTTTCTATTCCCTCTCAATAATTAATTTAAAGAAATGTGTATTTTTTAAAATTATCAGTCAACGTTTCGACTTACATTGTAAGCCATCTTCAGAGCTGTTGAAATACAATGTCATAACTATAAAAAATAAAATGGTTTATATAATTACTACATAGAATTGCCCTAACTAATGTGATAGAAAAAGTATGTATGTAGTAAAATATGTAAAAAAAATTCAAAGTAAAATATATTGTGAGAGATTTTTTGGGATGGACAACGTGGGTGGTGGAAAGGCGGATGGGTGAGAGGCGCCCCATCTCTAAAAATCTCTCACAAGTTCCAAACCCTACCTCTCAGTCATGAATATGGGATCCTGGTGACACGACGTCCCCTCTTGCCTACATGATAGCACTGAAGATGGCATACAATATAAGCCGAAACGTCGCCAGATAATTAAACAATACACTTTTATAAATTGTATTTTTTGGATGTACCTCGACCGAACCCCAACAAAAAAAAAACATCTAATAAGTTTCTAAGTCCTTGGTGGATACGGTGGACCGCCGGGTTGCACATGACACATGCACGTCAGTGGCGACCTTCCAGGCCGGCAGCCGACTACTTCTCGGAAGTCCTGCCTGACATTAGACTCCTCTTCGGTCCCCGCCTTCTGCAAAGGGCACCGCCTCCCGTCATTAGCCCCCGATGAAGGGAGCAAGGGTGAGTACCCTTCCAAATCAGTTGGAGCTTGCTTTCATCTCGCCCGGCCCAATCATCCTCAGGGAACCTCGGCTAATTCCCCTCCGTCTTCCCTGCAGACGTCTTCCTTTCAACACGCTACATTTCTTTTTTCTTGTTCTTAGACAGGAATTGTCTGTTGTTAGAGATGTTGATTTTTTCCCTTTCTCCTTCTTGGCTGCCTTCATCTCATATCTTTCTAGAGAAACAAATTTTGTAAGATGATTTACAACTAAAACGCATGAATACAAATTATATTATATTTAATTATATTCATTTTTAAAGGTATTTAATTAAAGTTTCAATACACTCCTTTATAATTTAAATAATTGAGTATTTTTTTTTTTCATTTTTATATCTTACCTATGAGTAAAGAAATGTCAATATAAGTTTTCGAGAAAGCAGTTTAAAATTTCTGAGTATATTTATAGAAGGTTTGAGGTTAAAAATTGATAACCATAATTATGTTATTTTACTCAGTAAATCTAGTCTGATAACTGTGATATCATCAGCAGGTGTGTTAAGTATAAAGGAGAGAATAAAAAAAATTGTATGATGGGAATGTGGGAGAAGGTGCGCCTAGCGGTGACCCCCAACATGAAACTGTCTATTCAAGTAGATCCGGGGGCTTACACATTCTTTAACGTTTCGTAGTGTTGTCTGGCAAGTGTTGACATGTATCTGGGTGGCCGTGAAGTTTAAAACACTTCTACAAGAAATGCACAAAACGTATTTCGACACCTCTAACAATATTTTGCAAAACCGTCTTGGTATTATGCAGCAGTGGTACAACAATTGGTGAATTAAAATAAATGAGTCCAAATGCGTACAGGTAAATTTCCAGCTGACAAAAGATTCTCCTGGTAGTGTCACGTATAATAAATAACATCCCTATACCTGTCTCATCTACGCCGTTACCTTGGGTTCCATCTCGGGTCTCTTCTAAACTTGAGACTCGCGAACGTATTAAACTTAAGCGACAAAAACTCAATAGATGCCATGGACTCTTATACAGACTTTTAAGCTGGCGTTCACAGCTCACATCAGACTGACTATACAATACATTACTAAGACCGATCTGAACGTACGGTGCAGAAATCTTGGTTGCCGCTCAACCTTCTTACATCCAGGGAATACAATCCTTTCAATCCAAAGTCCTAAAAATAATCGCAAATGCTCCCATTTGTGTCCAATCTGATCCAAATAGGTCACAAATAATGTTCAATTATGCATCCAACTCTACCCTTAATCAAGACTTTAATATCTCTTTCGTCTAAGATATCATCCCTACCCGCTTCAAGCTCATCCATAGTGAATGGCCAATCTCTTTCCCCGGACTCCAATCCTTACAATTCTCCAAGGCAACCAAAACGGAGATAGCCTCACGACCTCTTGGATCTTATCTTTTAAACTTATTAGGAGTAGAGTCAATGGGCTCTTTCCCCCATCATAGAAATGTTTAATTATTTATTTTATTAATATTT
>KZ806970.1:443654-475018 GCA_000696205.2 Oncopeltus fasciatus
GAAGCCTAAAGTTTTATATATATGTTGACCTGTGACGTATATTATTCTTTATTTTGTTTCTTTTTTATATAAATCATATTAAGTAAAGTATCTAATATTAATATTGATTAAGATGTTAAGTGAATGTCATAAAAGGACTTGTATTACAATAATTAGTATATGGCAGTTAAATGAAGAATTCCATAATTTAAAAGGTCCTTTATGAGATCTCAAATTGTCTCAATAGGTAACATGAAGCACATCAACTTCCTCATTTATTTTTGGATAGCAATAGGGTGCATTACAATATTTAAAAAATTATATATTAAATCTTTATTTATTGGAGTTTTTGTTATTCAAAATCTTGTAGTTTGCTGGGATAGAGAAATATGCAATAACAAAATAATAAATAAATATTTTTATACCAATAAATTTTCTTCAATCTTCATTTTAGTTTTAAATTTTATTAAATTACAAAATTGGAATCACGGAGGGAGGAGCTATCTACAACACACTTCAACGGCTCATTCAACTATGCCGGCATTATGCGTTTTTTGCAGATAATCAGTAAGGAAATAAACTAATCATGTCGGTACCATACATTGAAGAAGCAAAAAATGTAGATCGTTAAAAAAAAAATATATATATTTGATTTACAAACCTTTGTTGAAATTTCGAAATCATNTATATATATGTGTGTGTGTGTATGTGTGTGTGTGTGTGTGTGTGTGTGTGTGTTTATAAGCGCTCTAATATCGGCAATTTGTTAATAATAAAACTAAATTGGGTATATATGTACTTAATTTATTTTGAGTACTTTCAAATGAGTTTATTAATAGATAAAAAAGAAGGGTGAGGGAAATAAAATATACTATCCATGTATCATTGATATTATTAGCAGTAAATGAAAAGCGTATACCCATAAGGAAGTATGAAATGTATTTGTATAACAAAAATAGAAAAAAAAATTAGATATATATGCTTTTCTCTTAGCTTGATATTAACTTGATAATTGGATGAGAAAAAAAGAGGGGATTTTGAGAGAGACCAAAATTTATAGTTGTCAAATCTTGTTATTAAAGTTAAGACAAATTAAAAATTTATCATGTTATTAACCTAATTTTATAAGTTATTTTATGTACCCTCTTTCATTTATCAAATATCAGACATATATCTATCATGGCATCATAAATAAGTATAAAAAAGAAATTTAATTATTCGGTTTAGACAAGCAGACGCTGGTTAACGCACTGCACATTTATAAAATAAACAAGTTAATTAAATTATTTAAAATGCACAGTTACTAAGAAAAAATTCAAGGAACATAATTGGTGTCAAATTTAATATTTTAACGTTTATTTATTTTTATTTTTTATTTTGACGAAAAAAAAGAAATTTACAAATGGCAGCACGATACCCTTAAGCCATTCCTTCACTGTTTTACCACTTCTTCTGATTTTAAAAATATACTATGTTTGCTTAAAATGAACAGTTGACAAGTTTTTTTATTTCCATTACTGTATTTACATAATTTAGTTTAATTGCAATGCATGAATATTAATAACTTCATGGAAAACATGGAATTACTTAAGTAGGGCTATTCTGACTGTGGCTATATGTTAGCCAGTTAGCCGGCCACCCCTGTTGGAATGGCTCTGAAGATGATATGTATAATGAGACCCCTCGAGAGAGGCTCGGTCTGTTTGATCGTCCCCGGGGTACAAGAGGAACAAAACTGACCAACCTCAAGCAGATACGACCATCGAGATAGCGCCATTATTCGCGGGCGTTCGGAGCTGGTCGTAATCACCTCCCGACCAACCGCTCTTCAATCTGCCTAACTTGTCCTAAGCAGAAAATAACTAAATCATAGATATACCTCAACATAACGCCCATCAAAATATAGTGAAAGCATAATAATAATCTACAACGACGTTCTCTGTATTTTACATCAAAATATGAAGTTTCAGCTATTGAAATTCAGAAAATATGTTCCGTTCAATTTATTTCCGCTGCAGCGCTGCGATCGGAGTTCCGCATATGCGCAGTAGACACTCTGTATCAGGGAGAAGAAACCATTTTGAGATCACTGTCAGCCACGTACGCTTTGTTGTGCTTGTTTACAATGTTGTTAATTGAAAATCCCGCCGCTAGATTCGTTTTCTGAATGCTAGGAAAGTATTGAAACCTGTCAAAAGGTATTGCTTTTCTTCGATCTACAAGGCACGACCACACACTGCAAATGTGACTGCAAAACTTCCGACAGGGATTTGACTGGGACGTGTTTGACCATCCTCCGTGCAGCCCTGACCTCGCTCCTAGCGACTTCCATCTGTTCTTACATCTCAAGTAAGTTCATCCTTGGCGGTCAACACTTCAACAATGACGAAGTGTTAAAAGAAAATGTTTCCAATTAGTTGAAGACACAGGCGGCAAACTTCCATCTATCCATTCATATGCTATGACAAATGCCTGCAAAATTTCAGCAGTTCTGTACTAAAGTAGTTTAAGAGTTGTAGAATTTTTTGTAATAAATAATCTTTCTGTATCTGTACACACTTTAATTTAAACGGAACTTAATTTCTGGACGCAACAGTAAGAAGAAGAAAAATACTTACTTAATATCGGACCCAAAACATTCGTTTTTTACACTAAAAATACAAATGAAAGTAATAAAGGAAAAAAACAAAAGAAAAAATAGAATATCTTGGTACAGGCGAGGTCGCAGCCTTTGCTGGACCGGCGTCCCAGTGCTGTAGGTGGCTACAGCGGGGAAGTGTGAGAGTCGTTGGTGATGGCTGTGAGTTAACTCTTCTGTGTGATATCCAAAGGGATTGAATCCCAGTTCCTTGTGTAGCTGTTGGCTTCTAATGGGAGTCATGGGACTGGGACCAATGGGAGCCATTGAGAGCCTGTCGATTCGAAGTTTTTAACTCCGAATGAATTTTGTTAATGTGTGCGTTACTTGTGACGTACCAGACGGGGCAGGCGTATGTAGTAGGGATGCAAGTGACTTGTAGATAAGTGTGAAGCATTTACGTTTTAGTTCAGTCAATCTGTTAAGTAGTGGGTACCACATGTTAAGTTGAGCATGTTCTTGTTGAAGCCTAAAGTTTACATGAAATTTCCAAGTTAGATTTTTTTTAGAAAGGCTTTTATTCAATATCATTTTGGGATTTGTTTGTTAATCGTTTGATACATCATATGGAATTTGTAGCAATACGTTGTACATGTGAGTCAGAACGGGCTTTAATAAAACTAGTTCGGCAGGTTGCTAAAAACAAACTGAATTAGGATTATTAGGATTATGAACTTATAGTAAAGACTTTAAATTTCCAAATTCATGTTTTGTGTGTGTGTGGGTGTACGCATGAATGCGATAAACAAAATTCAAAAGATTATTGAAAGTTAAAAGGAAACATAAAATATTCAAGGTTGTAAATTATGGTAAATTTCACGTAAATTGTAATTTCATGGCGATTAAAAACTTTATGGGATCCGTTTGGGTCTCACAATCCTGGTACTGTCTCGCCCTGGGAAATCCATATTCCAGGTAAATAAAGGCTTGTCCTGAGCTATAAATGTTTAGAATCGGGTGGTAACCTGTAGATAGCCCCTCTATGTTTGAATGGAAGACTAACTGAATAAAAAGAATTGTAATAGAATTTATTGTAAAATTTCGTAGGTGCTTACTAGGAAATGGAAATATTGGTCATATTGCTTCATATTAGCTTGCTGTGCTATTATTGGCGACATGGAGGACATAAACATTACGGCCCAAATTGTATTTACATACATATAAGATTTACATACATGTAAGATTTATCAATTCATCTAGTACATATATAAACGCCTTTAACTTACTCTATATCTCTTTCCTCAAATCATTCCTTTCTAGAACAATACATCATTTCCTCGTGCACCGTCTTCCATTTTCGCCGAAGGCTATTTGATGTAGAGAATCCTGGACTTTATCCTCCAACAAACCGTCTCATTCAGTCTTACATGCTCAAGAATCACATCGAAGTCTGCCATTTTAAATGAAATTGAGTGCTTTGTGCAATCATTTTACCTTATTGTCAATAGAATAATGTGTTTCAAATAATTTTCAGCTAAAAGCCCAAATTTCAATCTCTCTCGATGTCATCTGTACCCCAATAACAGACAAGTGGTTGTTCACTCAAAACAAATATATTAATTTTGATATAATTCACTATGAAACTCCATATATACTAAACCTTTCCAAGACTTTGTTTAACTGTAAAAAAGTAGTAAACAAGACTGAAAGATTTTTTAAATTGTTTTCTTATGTTTTAAATGTTAAATATTTACCATAACAATTCCAGCATGTTATTTAAATAGCTGTTACGTAAGAAATAACATAATAATCAATAATTGTAAAAGCCTGTTAAAGTCATATTTATTTTGTGATAACTTGTTCCTTCGTATTGTTTGTTTTGTATAGACGATTATGGATAATCTTACTTATATAATTCACTACTTTGTTATGAAACTCGAAAGATTAAAGCTTGAAGAATTCAATGATACCAAGGGACGATGTTAGATAACTGCACAAATTAAGTGCGGGAACTTGTTTTGAGTCTGTAGATAAACAGGAATGAAGCATGTGATTATTATGGTGAGATGCTGATCTGTGTGAAGCTGGTGGTTTTGATTGACTTTGTCGGAATACGATAGCGAAAGTTCGGGGGGTCAAAGGCCGATTTCAGATCTCTCTCTCTCTCTTTTTCAGGACCTCTTCTGAGCAAGGACCTCTTCACCAGATCGCCAGCTTTATATCCTTATAGCCTCTTTTATGAGGCGATTAAAGCTCACAGCCCACCTCATTCTCAAACTTATATGGGGCCGATAAGAATCCTTTCACTGCTTTCAGTCTTAAGGAATTTATAGTCGGCACTCTTATATCTCTCTTTCCTTTCTCTCATTCTTAATCCTTATCCTGACAGTTAGTCTAATTCTATGAAAGTTATACACATCCCATGTTTTATATTTTTTGATGAAATACCTAAAGATATTTTTTTAAATGGTAATTAAATGTTTAAAAGTAAATTTCAATGATGGGTACTCTTAATTATTTTCTTAAATTAATAAAATTAGTAAGGTTCAATCCATTTTAAATAAATTAATCCGATTGTTTTAACTATACATCTCAAAATCATAAAATATTGAAAATTTAGGCAGAGTAGAAAATCATTTTTATTTTTTCGGAACTATTAAAATGTGTTCACGTAGACTTTCAGGGTGATTCAATGGCACGACGTTAAGAAAAAATTTATTTTACTATCTACTTAAGAAGTGTTAAAAATTAGGTCCATTACAAATTGTATATGATATGATATACAATTTTTAATAATAATTTGTAATGATATATATGGTATATATATANGGCTGCCATATATATATATATATACAGCATCAGGAAAGGCATGAATTGAAAAAGCATTATCTACTGTGTTATTGTTTAAAAATATATTTTATTGGTCTATATTCTTATGAGAGTAAATGAAATCTTTTAGCGTTTATTTGAGAGAAACACATATGTACTTTAAAAGATATTGAAGAATATACTAAGAGTAATAGTAGCATACTCTTTTTAAAATAGAGTAACAATTTGGTATTTGAGTCGTTGAAAATTTGGTATTTGTTCGTAATTGGGCATGATCAGGCAAGGTGACTAGCAGATTTATTATATTGAAAACTCTTTTATAACTTAGCAATTATTGGTTTTGAAAAAAAAGTTGACAAAAATAGGTAAAAAATTTCATTAAGTAAGATTTTTTTTTAATTCTGTCTTATTTCTGGTAAACTTCCGGCTAGGCTAACAGAAAAAGAAGTTGTAAGTTTAAAAAAAAAAAATTAAACTGTGTTGTAACTTGTGTTAAATTTGCTGTTTCTTTAAATTTATTTTACTGGAATTTACTAATTGTACTTCACAAATACTTATATAATAATAAAAAATATTATCATCAAATGATTTTTCTAATATTTATGCTATCAGTCGAGGATGAATAACAGATAAATTCGGAACAGAAACAAATTGGGAGGTTGAACTCAGGATGAATGTTGAAGTGGGAAAGACGACTGGCTTCGTTTGACAAATGCAAATAATGATATCGAAACTTTATCCGTTCTTAATAACATACCGATATCATTATTTATATTATGACTTCCTCCGGGGATATGAAGACATGTCAAGTTCTGTATGTACAAATATCCTTGGGAGATCACAGTTTTTTTTTCCTTTAAAGAAGTCCTGAGTAATAGATCGAACGTGAAGAAACTGTTTCATACGTCCGCATGTCTAGTTATCCGTCTTGTGGGGCGAAAGTCGCCATTACAAAAAAGTAATATGTCAGACAATTAATGCGAGGGAATAGAATAAAAAATCGTTCTCTCCCAGCCAGGATTCGAACCTGGATCTCCTGCTTTCCGGGCCAGTATGCTATCCATTGCACCACCGGGACGAGCTAAGTAACCTATTAAATTCCCAACACACTAGTGAGAGCCTAACCTACGAGAAAGACGAATATGTCGTCTTATGCTCGAAGGATCTGACATCGTCTAGCTATTTGTCAACTCTTGTTATTTACTTTTATTTTCATTTATAAATATAAATTTTAATTTCCCTCTCATTAATTGTTTAAAATTTACATGGGATAATAAATCACAACTAAATTAATATTTTTAATATGTCAGAAAGCGTTTTGTGCTAAAAAAAAACACCACGTTGGGGAGTACTAGAAACCAACGGTTGGGAGCGATATTTTTTTAGGAAACTACTCGATCCCTGTTAATTATTCAATGAAATTCCCAGTGTTTTCTACAAACGAAGTACCTAAGTAAATTTACAAAATATATAAATTTTTTTAAATATCACTTTCTTTTGTGCAGACCCATGATTGAATGTCAGTCTTCAGGTTATCTCCGAAAACTCTAAATAATGACACGATTGACATCTCCAGTAAAGTAGGGACACTATAAATAATGTTGAAAAAAATGTGTAGTAAACAAACACATGATCATTATAGCACCTAGGTGCAATGAACTGCATAGGTAATCATTGTCTAGCAATGCCAAAACTAAAGCACGTTTAACAACCAACATATACCACCCCGAATATCAATAAAGCTGCAAAATTATTTATTAGCGAAAGAGATGAGTTCTACTTATAAAAACCTGGAACTTCTCTCAAACACTGCGTCCTCAATTCCATCACCTATAGGAAAATCAGTGGGATACTGGCTGGAGCCAAGTGTGGGAATGAGAACTTCCAGCGATGGTGGGATTGGCATTTCGGATTTGAATCCCACACAGGAACTGAAAAACACCACAGAAAAAGAAATTTGTGGTAAATAGTGGAAAACATATTTGCTTATGCTTGGTTAACTTATTTGTTCATATTGCAATTAGGGATGGTGTTACTTTATTGTATAACTATGAATATTATTACACAACTATAATAGTTATTAATCACAAAATTATCTATTTTAGTTAATAAAATATATTTCATATTGAAGAGGCAACAATGAAAATTTGTAAGAAAACAATTCAATACATTCAGCAAGAGTAATAATCCTATTGCATTTATTTTAAAACCGTTTGGTGCTACTGAGAAGGACGATTGTCATCAAGTGAATTACTATTTTACTAATGAACAATGCTTAAGAGGGACTTGTTCAATGTATGGTTATCTTATCTTCTGAGTTGAAGGATTTGCTGCGATGAGTTTATGTAAATATAAAAATGAGGTAGAAATGTGAGTTCGTAAAGTACAGCACCGTAAATCGGAAGGCCGACGATAAACCCCTGGCTTTTTATACAAAATTATCTTTGAATCTGCTTTACCATCGTTCTGCAAGACGTTGACTTAGACTCTTTTTCTTCTACTCCTATCTTCTGGTTTGTTTCCCCTTCTTTGGTTAGAATTGTTGGTAAAGTAAGCGACTATAAATTCTCTATCTCATCCCCTCTCAGCTATGAGCAGAGTAACGTAAGATAATGCCACAGGATAGAAATTGCTGTCTATTAAAGCTGAGTGCTCATACCGAAAGAGGAAGTCCTTTAATGATTCTCAAACGTTTAAGGATTTGATTATTTTATAATTTTCTTAAAAATAAATAAACGTTAGTTGTAATTACATTCTAAACGTTTTGTGCAACTTGTTAGTGCTGGTTAATAGTAATAATAATAATACTTATAAGTTAATATAAAAAATATACTTAAAATTAAAAAACAAAACTGTAATACATAAATATTTAAATTAGCGTGTACTTCGCTTGATGGAGAAGCTGCCCAATGGCAGTACTCTTAAATCACTATTTACAATATTTATTGTTGTTTGTTTTTTCATGTTATTGTTATATAGTCTTCGCCATGAGTAGGCCACTTCCTATTCAGGCGGCGTGGTGGGTTATCAGGATGGGTAATACTGGATAGAGATTTGGCTAAAGGATTGGGATGCATGGAAAGGTCAGAGTGGAATTTATTAAAACGTATTGCGATGACGTCTTTAACAAAAGGTATTTCAAGATCATTGAGGATTAAGGCGTTTGCGACGTAATGAGGTGCATCAACTATGACTAAAGACTTTTTCTCTATACGTCCAGATAGGTCTCAGTAATGTCTTATAAATTGTGAGTTTATCAGTCACGGTTGAAGTTGACTTGCGGCTTAGTAGCTTGTAAAGTTGTCCAAGTCTCCTATTTAGTTCCTGTCTTTTGATTTTTGTATGTGTGTTCCTTGCTAGACGGGAGTCAAGATGAAAACCCAGGTGTCTGACGCAATCTTATAATAACCTACCTTTTTCGCCATAAATTTTGGACGATATTTAATCAAATAGGAAGATCGGTCCTGCAGTGTCAGAGGACTCATTACATCATCGTTTGTACGGCTTTTCATTTGAATTGCAGTTATTAAAAAAAAAAATATGACCTTTAGACATGCACTATAGAAATGATCATTCAAATGTAGTTTCTAATAGCAAGGAAAAGTGATATATTATGAGTGAAGTTTTAATTTATAACATTTCAATGGATTAATGGCTGCAATTATTTCCTAAACCCACCTAGAAATCATAGGATTTAATATTTAAATAAAAATTTTATGATAAGATTGGTTCTTCATAAAATGGAAACATGAATAATGTATAAATTCCAAATAGAATACAATTCGAATAAATATTTACTGGACGGTGCTGGGGAATTCTCTTGGTTAACGAAGCTTCTGAGTATGATTGCTTTGTTATGCTCGCAAAGGAATTATGCAGGTGGGATTTGCAGAGGATCGGTCTGGACATGTCTGCGAAACAGCGGTGGACATTGTACACTAGGAGGAAGACAGAGCTAGATATCAGGTGCGAGAGATTGTCTCTCAGTTACAGAAGGTATCAGGTGACTCGGTCTGCCTGTCTTATCGTCCACAACCTTATCGCCCCACAACCCTCTCTCCGCACACTTAGTACCACTTACGGCCTGTAGAGTGCACACAGTATATCTCAGCTGGCTACAGTTACCACTGACAGCCCTGCTAATTCTCCTCTGCATTGTCCTGCAGGAGCGCTACACTCCTGCTTACTTCTTATTTTATCTTGCGATTCCAACGATTGTTCACTTTATTTATTTACTGTGCCAGGACAATTCTCCTGCTTACTCAACAAAAAATAAAATAAAAATAAATAAAATAAACCTCAGTACAAGACAAATGTACAAATTCATGTGTTTTTATACGTAAACAACAATGAGAGGTAGATTTATAAATTATCTGAATGCATTTACAGAATGAGTGGATGTAAGGTTAAACTCTAAAAGCAGCAGTAGCTGGGATGATCAGTACAATATTTCTGCAAGATAACAATTTGTTTTCAAGAAATGCAAAGGGAGCCAGAAAAAAAAATCTTACTACCTCAACCGAGAATCGAACCCGGGTCTCCTACTTTCCGGGCAGGTATTCTTACCATTACACCCCCAAGACAGGTTAGAAAATCTTTCCAACCTCCCACACTTTACTTGAAGGAGCTAACATTGTCCACTATTTGATAGACTCGTTTTTTCCCAATATTTCTTTTTTAAATAATAAAATTAATTGTGGTATGTAATCTCACCTAAAATTTTGTTCAAGAAAATTTTTCATTATTTTTTTTCCTGGCTCTCTTTGCATTTCTTGTAGAAATTTTACGTTGGATTACTTACCACAAATGACTTCATTATTTAAAAAAAAAAACAATTTGTTTTGTTCTGTCTTCGTCTGTTCATCAGGAATTCTCTAAGCTTAGTCGTTCTAGCTACTAAGAATACCATTTGACTCCTCAACAACCACCTGTTGATTTTCTCTGTACAAATTTCCATTTAAAGAATTTACTTAAGCATATAGATTTTGAAATAAATTTTTTTTTTTTGGGTATTTAATCCCACGTAATTTTTACTAATTTTTAGTGCAAGGGAATAATATAAAAAATCTAACTGTCCCAGCCAGGACTCGAACCTGGATTTCCTGCTATCCGGGCTGGTGCATTTACCAATATGCTACCAGGACCAGTCTGATAAGTTATTAAATTACCCGCACTAGTGTCGAGAGTCTAACCTCGTTTGTATCGTTTATGCTTGGAGAAGTTGACATTGTCAAGCTGTTTAAATGGCTCTCGTTATTAAATTTTGTATTTTAATTTTATAAATATTATTTTTTGTGGTATTTTACTCACGAAAATTTTACTAATTTTTAGTGGAACAGAATAAAAAAACTAACTGTCCCAGCCAGGACATTTATTCTGTTCCCTTGCACTAAACATTAATATAGTTTCTGAGTTGATTTAGCCTTGATCAAATCCCTCAAGTATTCATCGCTCCTTGTTATAACAAGGCTATAGCACTTAAAAATGGGAATCATTTTATATATTACTCGTATGAGTCGAAAACCCCTCTCAAATAATCTGCCAGTTACTTACTGACCAAGTCCTCTTACTAATAAAACGTACTAAGTGGTAATTTCAAAATTTTCGCCATAAAACATAAGACCTAACTAATTCCTTTTAGCTCTTTTGGTCTAATATTTCATATCTGTTACTGGAAAACATTGCAATTGAGAGCTTTATTTGGAGAGCAAAGAGAGTTTAGTTCAGTTGAAAAAGGCAAATGCAAAAGGAGCAAAAGATATTTCAATATTTGCAATAATGGACCTTGGTTTTTCTTCTTTATCTCGACTCTTCATACTTTAGTTTGTCATTTATTCTCCCTGAATGTATATTTCATTTTATTTATTATCCTTCTCGGGTACTTATTGAAATATTAAGTCTCATTGATTAATTTAAATTTTGTAGATATGCATTTGTTTATGCGATAAACATTTAGGTTATTACGCCGTATCAGCAACGAGAAATGTCTGTTCTACAAATTATAAGAAATAATTATACTGTCCTTAATAATTATACTAGTTAATTGTTTAAATTTATTTACACTATATAAAAATCATAATTTCACTCTAACAATGATATTAACATTGATATAACATAATAATAATATATTACATTTCTTTTTTTAATNTTTACATTATATAAAAATCATAATTTCACTGTTAATGATATTAACATTGAAACAAGAACAACTTATGAGACCACACTACAAATATAAATATATATATACTTATTTCTATGATTTATATTTTATTAAAAAGGTTAGCATTCTTTAACAGATCAATAATTTTATTACTAGATTCTGATGAGTCACTTAGTATGGCCGTTGCATTTCTAGGTACGCCATGCTTGTTAAAATACTTGTTGAGTGCGTAGCACTCTTCAAGGATGTGGTTGACAGTTAGTGGTTCCTTACAACTTTGACATGTAGGGTGAGCTTCTTTATTTATTAAGTGTGCATTGGTTAAGTTTGTGTGACCAATCCTCAACCTAGTCATCATCTCTCCGATTACCTCTTTCTGAGCTTCTCCAGGATTTGGTTGTCGGCTTTATTCTTCTCAATTTATTCGTTAGTGGAATTTCAGACCACATAGATTCCCAGTTTTCTCTTATTCTTCTCCTAAGACATGATTTTAGGTCACTTACCTCATAAATATTTATAGGAGGAATGTTCATCTTGGCTGCCACTTTTGCTGCTTTGTCTGCTGCATCGTTTCCTGTTATTCCTGAATGTGTAGGAATCCATAAAAACTGTACAATTTTGTTTAAATTGTTTAAAACTTCAAGATAATTTTTTATTTTGTTAATTGTAAGCCCTGTTTTCTTATAATTTTGAAGTGCTTTTAAGGTAGACAAAGAATCAGTACAAATTAGAAATTTATTGTTGGCTCTACTGCTTGCTTCATGTAATGATGAGGCGATTGCTTTAATTTTGCAGTAGAGTCTCTGTGTAAATGTTAAAACGCCTCCATAGTCATTTTGGCTGACGAAAACAGAATAAAATTGTTCACTGTTCGAAAATGGAAGAATTGTAAAGTTCAATTACAGTTGGTCAAGGTTAATGTTCGTGTTACAAGGAATACTATATTGACAGAGGTAACTAAGGATGAGACGTAAGGATAAATGTACTGTATAGTGCGAAAGAATTTCGAGATAACGGCGTAAGAAGATGATACAGGATTGGAAGATAGTTTGGGTAGGAATAGATAAAGACGTAATCAAAAATACATCCCGGCCATCAGGATGCAGAGTATATTATTATAGATGCAGGTGCTGAAGAGACAAGGTAGGAATTGGCATACATTTAATGCTCAAAATTTCTATATAATCCATGTTACATTCTTCATATTACATTTGACAACTACATTTGTGATAGTTATATATACGTTTTAAAGACAAACACATACTCATATATTTATACATATACATCATTTAATATGTATATTTTTGATACTTAAGTGAATTGGGTATGATGTGCAGGAGATCCAGGTTCGTGTCCTGGCTGGAACAGTTAGATTTTTTATTCTGTTCCCTTTGCACTAAAAATTGTTAAAATTTTCGTGGGATTAGATACCACAAAAAAATAATATTTATTAAAATAAAGTTTTATTTTTGCCAACTTTGCGGTCTTCTAATTCTAGGCCTTCTTTTAGGGAAGGGGAGTGATGGAGGGTGAGAACCTCCTGCCCTAAATCATTTCCACTCGAATCATGATTTTGTTATCCCGAAGTAGGAGACTCTTTTTTTTTTACAAATTAGTTTTTATTTATTCAAGTACCAAGACCAAATCTCCGACCAGTCCCACCTCAAAAAATGTTTTGGTCAGCAAACTATCTTCATAGATAACTAGCTTTATTTAGTATTCCGTTAACTTTTCTAAACAAAATGGAAGATTTCATATGTAGGAATTGATTTGCAAACAAGTGAAGAGTTGCCAGTGAAAGAGAGATTGATTGGTGAGAGAGGCTGCAATCTCTCTCGTCGTACAAAGGAAAACCAGCCAATCCTAATGTATTCCGAGATGGGAGGAGTCACCGAGCGTGGCGACCCACATCTACACAACCCTCTCCGTGCTTTAATATTCAGCATGGGGTCATTGGGCCTTATCAGTGAAAGTACTTAGCTCCTCGGTGCATGGAAATAATCAGAGAAATTCCCAACTCTCCCTCTGTGCGGTCATATGATACTATCTCTATACCAATAGAACTCAGGAATTACTTAATATCACATTTATGTGTGTGTGTGTTTTCGGTTATTAAAATAAGTTAATAAAACTTTACATAGTTTTACTTGTTAAATGGAAAAATTAAATAAATATTTTTGGGTTGTGTCATGCCCATATGGTGGTGTCTAATAGTATTTTTTGGAATATAACTGCCACAGGCAAATGTTGTTGTGAATAAACTAAAAAATATAGTATAAACAGTGCCTGATCAGTTTGAAACTGGACATGGACTAATCCTCGCACTAAACAATGCGTTATAATTTGAAATTCATTAATGCATTTCCCACGGTGAGGAAGGGGAAAAGCTGAAATAGATAAGGCTAGAGGTTATCTCCTTGCTGTACTCCAGGTCTAATGGTCTCGTGTGGCGACACTTGCCGTCAGAGTATCGGTAACAAAGCCCACAAGTCTCTCCCGTTCCAAGGGCGCCACAAGTCAGTCGGTCTAGCCCATAACGAGGGGAGAACTGTAGCAGAACGAGACTGTGAAGACATTCTAACGCTACCATCTGGTACAGCCAGACCAGCTTGGCCAGCTGAACTCTCATGGACAGGTATCTGCATAGGGCCAAATTCTTATTCAGAATAATGTCAATTTACCTAATCTATCTTTGTAGTTTCTTAAATTCACTCATTTCTAAAGAGATCAATTTTTCCTGATGTTCTAATGGACACTCTTGCAATACAGAACATCCAATTAACGTACTTAGTTATACTTAGGTCATTTTATAGTGTTTCTCCCTTATAGTGTTATAACCAGTTTATCTTCTAAAAACTAATCACTAATTAAAAAATAATAGCACTTCTACTAGATAGTAAAAATATTATCTATTCAAGCATAACTTTATATAAGTCAATAAATTAATTTTTACATATTATACATTAAAAAACATTTAACTTACCAACTAAGTATAATTTATTCAACGATCAAAGTAAACAAATAATATATGATATGAAAAGGTTATAAATAAATAACGAAATGATTAAATAAGAAAATAAGAGCAGTTAGTTGTTGAAATGTAAACAATCATAGTTTTCTAAACTACCTTATAATATATTTTCTTCTAACAAAGTTTATTTATATAATATAAATAGATAAGGGGATTTATATTTGCTTATGATAACTCAGAATAAATTATTCCTGTTAAGGTCATAACTTAATCATTGTAATACATTTATTTATTCTTTTTCTATATAAGGTGTCAATTAATGAAATACTTATAAGGGATTTATATTTAGAGAAATGTGATTTAAAATTTTAGACAATTTTAGACAATTTTAGACCTTTTCTTTAATTTCTATCTTAATTATCATTTTTTTGTTGGTCAAAGGTAAAATTCTTCATATTAATATTTAACTACTGTTATATTTATGAAGTTATTTTCAAAAATTTTGAGGATAAATAAAATAAATTGATCTCATTAATTTATAATTTTATTTCAACATTTTCAGAGCTCAACACATACATCTTTTTACACTACTAATGATACTTAACTTACTCACTTGTTATATATACACATTTGCCCGTTACTTTTTTACAACAATAATAGTTTTTTAATGTAATTAAATTTAGATTACGATCTATATCTCACCACCAGAGACACGAGTTAAATATAAAATAATATACAACAATGTTTCAATTCTAAAGAATTAATTCTAAATGTAAAATGTCATGCATTTTCTAACTTTTTAAATAAGCAAAAGTTTCATAGTCTACAAATAAATGCAGGTATTACGTATCTCTCCTTTTATCACGTATCTCTTAAGCAGTAAGAAATTCAAATTTCGTTTTCTCCTTGATAACGCAAGTGTGTGTGTGGGTATGTTTTATAAAGAGAGTTTACAATGATTTTTTCTTATTAATGCAATTTGTTTTTACCAAAGCTCTTTTCTGTCACAAAAGTTCATAAAAAAAACAAACCTAAATATATCGGTTTGTTTTCTATGTACTTAAGTGACAGAAAAGAGTTTTGGCAAAAAGGAATTGTATTAATAATACAAAATAATTATAAACTCTCTCTATCAAACACCCACATACACACGTTTTTATTTAATTCTGAAATTTTTTGCCTATTGGTAATTATCAAATCATTAATAAGTGCCAAATCAGCCATATTGCAATGAAAGGACCACCTATGTCTTTTTCAATGTCCTGACCAACCACAAGATGTAATCAATGCCTATGAACTGTGTTTTATAAAATGTATCCTGTCTTTTTCAGAGGAATGGATCAAGCGGAAGAAGACGGAAGTTGTTACGAAACGCCAGATCGCCACTCGAGTCCAGCGAAACGTCCTGCTGAAGGATGGGAAGGTGGTCGAGGATTCGGGTCCAAAAGTCACGACCACCACCACGGAGGACACCACCAAGGAGGAATCAGAGAACACCGAGGTACGTCACTCTCCTTTTACCACGTATCTCTTTAGCAGTACGAAATTCAAATTTCGTTTTCTCCTTGTTAACGCAAGATATTATATCATAAATTCTATTTACTTGGAATATTTAGTAGTAGAATTTAGGAAGTAAATTCTTAACGGTTATATTATACATATTCAAAACAAAACAATTTTTGAAAACCTATGAAAGACAGAAGACAAATAGTGAGTGAATTCTGCAGTTGCTAAAAAGCAATTTAACCATTAAATACTGCTTGAATATAGAACATTAGCAGCTATTTGCTAGCAGACAACTATTCAGTGGCAAAAATCATTAAATTTGTACTGACCCTCCAGAAATCAGAGCAGCATGTAAACTGACATTTTTTTCATATATTCTAAATATACTTACCATTAGCAACATCAATAATGTGAATATAATATAAAAACTATATTTTTTAATAAATTGATTTTTTTACATTAAAGGAATTGATTACATTATAATTTTGTCGTGTGAAGTTATAATAGCATATCATACATTTATATGTTAATATGTATAAATAACATGCATTGTACAGTTTGATAAAAAGAAAAATAAACGTCAGTTTAATACAATATTATCACTGAATTTGTATCCTCTACAATGGTTGGAGATTCGCTCAATAATATAGATTTTTATTTTCTTATTTAGTGTATTATTATTATAGAGCTGAAAATAATATTTCTCATATATATATATATGTTTGTGTGCGTGTGTGTGTGTGTGCCTGTGTGTGCACGTATGTATGTGTGTGTGTTTGTTTTCTAGTCAAAGCTAGTCATTAAAAATTCATTTGATAGAGATGTTCTTAAACCTTGTAAAATAATGTAATATAACTTTGATCACTCCAGCATTAAGAATCTAATTTATTGAGTTTAGAGCAATATGTTGTACCAAATAATTACTTAAACGGTATTCTGTTCATAATCCAAGTTGCACAAGGTGAGAAGTCATTTGAAGGAATGAGGCTATCTATCTATTCAGTGTTGTCCCTGCGGCCATTTGGGGCCCTCGAAGAGATATTTCGTGGGTCAGAGACCTTGAGAGACGTCGTTTGACGCCGGTGTCAACGGACAGCCTCTTTTGCATGTGAATAGGGGAGCGACGCGTCACTATCTGCAGGGAACAAGGAGTCGATCCTTCTGGAAATGTCAACCTGGAGATCTTGGCGAACCCTTGGAGCTTGAGGCACGCTCTTGGCGCCTTGTAGTATAAAGGTTATCAGGTGTGAGCCCTTCCCCCCCCCTCCACGAAAATCAGCTGGTTTTAGTGAGGTTATCAACCTTACATGTTTCTCACCTAGACCATGCAGACCAAATCGTAATTCGGTCAACGTTTCAGCCTAATCCTCTCTCCTTGAACAGCTTTGCGTATTTGACCATGTGTACTCTTTATATTATGATTGATACATGTATTTTTATGGAATCGAGAAGCCAATAAAGACTTGTCTCTGTATAATTTACTGCTCGGAAGTTACATTTTTAGATACAAAATGTACAAACAAAATGTACCACTTGATTTTCATGTACGAGAACAAGTAAGTCCTCACTTTTAATATTCCTGTTATGTATTATTATATTGTTGCTTACTTGAGATATGTGATTTATCAGTACATAAGTATCCAAGTACTTAATTTCAAACATACCCAGGAAAAAAATACTACGAAGAAGATAATGAACAAGAGTTTTTTTTTTTTTTATAATGCCTTATATTGATAGATCATTTCTTAATTCAATAAGAAGAATTTGTCTTATAAAATCTTTCATAATATGTCCCATGCATTTTTTCTAGTAGTACAACTATATATTTACTTATGAAGAACAGCCTTAAATGTGGAAAACAATTAAGTAGAAGAAATCAGAAACGAAAGATATTAAATAAAAATAATGAGTAGTTAGCTATTGTCACATTACATAATATTTACAATATAATAATTCTATGATATTATATAAATATATAATAATGAAAATGACCAACACATTCCATTTTGGCTGACGTCTATAGCGGTCCATTGAATATAATGATCCCCAAAAGCAATGTGACTTTTAAGTTCTTTAGAGAACATTTATGGCATTAAATAAACTTATCAATATGAACGATTATACTATACATTTGTGAAAATAGTGTAATGCTATTGGTGTAGCGATGGTTAATGGAAGGAAAGCGATTCCTGTGATCCCTGTCTGAATCAGGATAAAAAAATTTTCCAGCTCCAGTTTTATTAATGATATTGCTCTCTATCATAATCATTTATCATTTTTTTTTTAAATCTCTTTACAATGCTCCGCTAGAAACAACAATCTAGTACATTTTTAAATATTTACCGTGAATAAATTTCAAGAGTGAATACTCGCCATTAAATGTTATATGTCGCCCCTCTAAATTAGACGATCACTGATAGGCGATCAGGATGGCTTTCTAGATAATGTAGCTCTTTTCTTATTTCTTAGATATTCCGGTCTTTGTGTCATCCAAAAAATGTATAATAAAAGTTTCATGAAAAATGAAAATAAATATCTTCTAACCTTGTAACAAGGAGAAAAGTGGGTTTTTTTTTTTTTTTTTTTTTTTTTTTTTTTTTTTTTTTTTTTTTAAAAGAGGAAAAGAATTATACAATCTAATAAAGGAAAAATAAATTTTTGCTTTGAGTACTTTGTAACAAAGGTATCAATGGGATTTTAGAAAATGATATTTGATATAATTAGAAATAATCACAAACATCCACAGTTCACACATATATTTTACATGTAGAGTGCTATTTTGGCCCACGCGTTCAGTGCTCTAAGTCCAGGGGAAATGACCCTGACCTCTGGCTCTATTCAGGATATAGACAAGGGTCAGAGACATTTCGCCTCGACCAAGTTAAAGCACTGAAGATGAAGCGTGGGCCTTGAAAGCGTTCTGAATATAAAACTAATCTGTGAACTATGGAGTTTGTGACCATTTCTCATTTATTTCACCCACCTTTTATTGAGAACCCACGCCAGAAAGTAATTATAATAATTTAAAAAGTTACTTTGCAGGATATATTTTTTATAACGCCTTACAAGCTATCTTTATGCAAGCCCGCTTAACACATATAGGTTGCGGTTGAAGCATCACAAGAGGTTAAAACGAAAAGAGAAAACATTCAGAACTCTCATATTGGAAGAGAAATTAAAATTTTTTAGTTATAAATTTATAATTGTTTTTTTGTTATTATAATTATGATTATTATTAAATTAGCTAATTGTAATATTTTGAATTGAAATACATGTGGTTAATACACATTTTAATAACTCTGTTAATATAGTGTTTTTATTTCATTAGGAATAATAGCCTGAACTATTATTGTTCATATAAGGCATGCTGTTAAAGTTTATAAAAGAATATTTCAATATTGGTTTTCATATATTATCAAAAGTAATATAGTCAATTATGAACACTCATTAAGTATAGAACCAATTACCCTATTTTAAAAAACTTTTGAGATTCCAAAATCTTGGGGTAGCTTTCCTTATCCAGTACATTAGAGTGGCACATTTCATAATTTTTCCCAGACAGCTCCTTCAAAAGTGAACTTCTACTATTCCGTCAAACAGACTTGTTGTGCAAACTTAATCTATTCTTAAATATTTTATTTTGGTTGTGGTTTTTTATCCCACGTAAATTATAAACAATTCATGAGAGGGAACAGAATAAAAAAATCTATCTGTCCTCGCCAGGAATCGAACCTGGATCTCCTGCTATCCGGGCCTGGTATGCTGACCGTTACACCACAAGGACCAGCTAGATATCTCACTCAATTCCCTCTTCACTAGCTTCTTTTTTTTATTCTGTTCCCTCTCATGAATTATTTATAATTTACGTGTAATAAAAAACCACAACCAAAATAAAATATTTAAAAATTAAAATTTAATAAAGTAAATGACGAGAGCCGACAAAATGTATGACAATGTCAGCTACTTCGAGTTTAAGACGAAGTTCTCGTCTTTCTCGTAAGTTAGGCTCTCGCTAGTGTAGAGGGAATTTAATGAGATATCTAGCTGGTCCTTGTGGTGTAACGGTCAGCATACCGGCCCGGATAGCAGGAGATCCAGGTTCGATTCCTGGCGAGGACAGATAGATTTTTTATTCTGTTCCCTCTCATGAATTGTTCTTAATCTATTCTCTATTTTATTTGCTCTCTACATGCTGTGCACGAGTACAATGCGGGTTTAGTATTTAAGGTTTTTACCCTGTACCTGGGATAACCTCGCTATCTTTCACTAAGTACATCCCTCTTCATAACAATGTACTTAGTTGTAATATACTCATAGGAAAGTGAAATTCACTGATATTGCACATATATAACACTGAAAAGATTATATCAATATATTTTAATAAGTAATTGCCAAGAACAATATGTAACATTGAGAATTTTAGCCGTTATAATTTCCCCTTCCTTCTTCCTCACTCTTTCACTTACTCTCTCTTCTACCTTTAATTTCGTTTCTCGCTCTTTTTCTATGTTAGTTTTTCATTGATTCACTAGTTCATCAATATTATCAATATCTTTAAAAAAATATTTGCCCTTAAATAACAATCAAATCTACAGACATATATATAAAACAAAATGGGTTAACGAAAAACTTTTAGGCCAATGTTGGACTCGAACCCAAACCTATTGATAACTAGCAAAAATGCTGACCTCTGCACTACATGGGACCTATCTCCTTCGTTCCATAAACTTTCTCCTAGAGGTCACCTAGCCACTCAGGTGAGAGAATTAATTCACTACAACCGGTGGGAGGCACGCTGAAAGTACTAACTTTTTTACTGCCACCGGTATGGTGGTACTATACTGATCCTACACTTATAATAAAATTGAGATCCTTCTAAAGTAATTTATAATTACTATTTTAAAGAAATATTTTAGACCATTGAGTTACTCGAACCTACGTTTTCTAATCAATTTTCTCAAGAGGTTTCCTAGCCCCCCCCCCCCTTCCATGTGTGCGAATTAATTTACCTCAACCGCATCAGAAGTAACATACCACCTGTATGGTCTTGTAGAAGTAACTGCTTCTAGTCCGCCTACCGCCGGTTGCGGTAAATCAATTCGCACACCTGAAATAGTGGCAGACCTCTAAGAAGTAGATTCTCACACGGCGGGATGAGGCTTTGAGGAGTGTTGAGGTCAGTACGACTGGCTAGTGAACAAGGGTTCGAGTCCCGCCGTTTCCTAAACTTTTTTTTTTACAAAATGATATTTTAAATTATTTTAAAAGCATTTCATTTATTGTTAAAAAATAGTTAAATGTACCCTAAAAGCCTCTATAGTAATGTATCTTATTTCTCTTTCAGCACCACGACCTACCAGATGGTAGCTTGACAGAATGGAGGCCAGCCGGTGATCCAAACCTCCTCACAGAGGTCCGCGAGAAGAAGGTCACCACCAGACAGGAGAAGAACGAGACCATAGAAACCGAAGACGTCAAGCATCTGGGCAACATATCAGATGAGGTATGACTGTTTGTCTATTGTACATACTTTATAACATTTGCCCAGTGCACATACTTTATAACATTTGCCTAGTGTACTTACTTTATAACATTTGCCTAGTGTACTTACTTTATAATGAAACTCAACAGATCAATAAGCAATTTAAAAAAAAATCATTAAAGTATTGAATTTAAAAAAAGAAACCTAAATTATTTTGAGTAACAGTGAATATTTGAATCTTTAAAATATATAAAAACTTAATCTCATATCGTTAAAAACTTCGAGTCTCATCAAATAGACGAGAATATTGCTCAGCACAAATTTTTTTAATTCAATAATATTTTCTCCTTAAGAATTTGTATTACATTAAGGGCTAGCCTTAACAATAAATTATTCTTTTAAATTATAATATATAACTTTTAAAATTAAGAAATCGTTATCTTGATATATTGTTTACTCTCTATTCTCCTTATTTGCTCTCTATACGCCATGCATGTATATGATGCGGGTTTGGTATTTGAAGCCTTTATTTTTTCTCATACCAGAGAGAACCAAGATTCTACCTTAATATCTTCGCCTATACACATCTCTCTTTCTCACTCGACAAAGTTTCATCTCTTAGTTACAATATACTCTGAGGAGACTGAATTTCACCGATATTGTACAAATAAAATACTGAGAAGATTTTTATGTATTGTATTAGGCAGTTGTCAAGAAATATATGCAAATTTTTTTCTTGAACAATTAAGGTGTTTAACGACAATCAGTCGTGTGAAATTCCTCGACTCTTTCTTCATCTCCCTTTCACTCTTTCTTTCTTCTACCTTTCCTTCTGAATCTTGTATTTTTGTATTTGATTAATAAGGAAAGATATATTTTATTTTATATTATATTATATATACATAATATTAAGTGTACAGTTTTTAATTGTATGTTTTGTTGACTTACAGTTAATCACTTATTGGTTCCCTTTCATTAAATAATGTCTTATCTTAGTATAATTTTCCGTCAATTGTGCAGTAAAAATAGTTAGCGAAAAATTTTTTTATAATTATTAGACTTTAAAATAAATAATTTAATAATAGATGTTTTACGATGAAAATCTGAGCTAGATAATTTGAAAATTTTTAAATGGAAAATGAAAATTGTAATTTCTTAGGTAATATACTCTAATCCAATATAGACTAGTAGTAAATTTATATTTGTAACATTTCTTGGATATATTGACTTTGAAAACCTTTAATGTACAGAAAATTCAAGCTAGGAAGTTAATGAGGTACTTTTTTTGTACTTTTATCATATACTTTTTTTATGAACTTGATAGTTGAAGTCAGTTAGTATCTGATGATAACGAACTAATGGAGCTAGGAGAAAATCACAGAAAGTAATCAGTTCACCGCACTTTTAATTTCTAACCACAACTGCCAGGACAACGAGTTATCACTCTCACTCTCACTGTATTCTTATTATCAAGAGTGTATCACAGCGCGCCATAATGTTCTTCGAATGACGTTTGGCAGCTAAAGGCTTTTGAAGTTTCAGTTACCTAACGTTACCAAATACCTTTTCTTTTTAAAAGTAATTGAACTATAAACCAATATTAAATAATAACAGGGTAATTCTATGCGTATATGGTTAACATTTAATTGCTTGACGCTAATAAAATAAAACTTTATACGTTTTAGGATTTTAGAAAATGTATGTGCAAGAAGTTGTGTGATACTTGCTTTGCCGTGCAGATCAATATTGCGGGTTTAGTTTCATTGGCCTAATAATCTGTGAGGGTTTGTATTGTCATACATTGAAGGCGATCTCTCCTTCTCCTTTCACAACTCAATGTTGAAAACTCCATTTAGATTTTTAAAATTACTAATGAACTTGAGATAGAGTAAACAGCTGTTTACAAATTCTTTAAAAATGACAAAATTACGCAAACCAATATTCATTTCATACTGACGTCATAAGTAACCAAAAACAGTTAGCCCCAACAATGCTTGCAATACCTATTGCTTACAATTTCAAATCAAAACTACTTCCAAAAATACTGTATTATTCTTTTTTTTTAATTTGAAAAATTACAATGCGCAACATTATCAAGCATCAATATTACAATTTTCATTGAATAACTTTTAAACTACAGTTATCTGAGCATGAACTAAAGTAAACAAATTGCAGAATTTCTTTGGTTTGGACTATTAGTTATGAAGTTTTGTTTAAAACCTATTGACATAACATTGATTTAAAACTCAAAACCTTTCGAACACAATACAAATGTCATAGTTATGTTTTTTTTTGTTTGTTTTTTTTTCATTGCAAAGAGACGGGAAAATATGTTCAAATAAATACGATGAAAGATAGTTTACCTTGATCACATAATTAGCACAATAACTATTGAGAAATTAATATTTAAAAGTCGGTACCATTTCGCAAATTTTAAAGAATTTCATTAGATCTTCAGATGTCCTACATTAGAAAACCTAAAAATTAGGTCTATTAAAATTTAATGCACATAAAAACCCATAAAATTTAAAAAACATAAAAAAGTAGTATAAATANTTGCTCTCATATGACCTTAGCATAGAAGAGTGACACAGTGATAATTCAATATATACACCTATATAATTTTAGTTTCTAATATACACAGCATAGCTCAAATGTCTCAAACATATGAGTGTATTATATATATTAGTAATCAAGAACAGGTGGGGTATAGAGTGCAGTGAATACACAAAAAATCACCAGTCACTCTTCGTTCCTCACTGACGAAGGGCGAGAAATCCCGGAAAATTTTACTCGTAGGGTTTTTTCTTTTTGTTTGTTCATTGCCCTGTATATCCCACCTGTTTTTCATTACTATATGTCACAGCCACGAATTATTCATTTTCTACATATATTTTATTTCATAGTTCTAGTGGTAGTAGACACGCGTTCTAGTGTCCAAAATTCTTAGGAAAATAAATCTAAATTTAGTTTTGAAGCTTCTTCTATCTAACAGTAATATTGAGACCGTAATAACTTCGTTTATATTTGTATTAGAATAAATATGTAAACGGCAATCGTATTTTTATTTATTAATATTTTCAAAAAGACTCATATTTAGTAAGGTTTAAAAAAAATTAATTTCGTGTTTTAGGCGGGCTCTCGAAACTAAAAAATATATATTAACCCGATTCGGGATTAAGACTTTCATTTCAAGCCGTTAAAATAATTTATTTTTGGTAAATATGGAATGAGAGGAAGGGGTAGATTGGAGTAAAACCAATGCGAAAAAATTCATAGAATAAAGTAGGAGTTAAATGTTTCTAGCGCTTTTGTTGTATCAAGTTTTCATGAAAAACATTCATGAAGGAAGAAATTTACATATGTAGATGTACGATGGGTAAACACTTTCCCCCACTCTTTCTTCCCAGCCAGTCTAGAGCCAGGCTTAATGGTCATAGAGGGTTTATAAATTATGTATGTCTATCTTTAATGTATCATGGGAAATCTGCTTACGCAGCTACTGCCTGGCGAACTTCATTAAATACAGCAACCAGATTCGGTATTATGGCTTTTCGTTTTAAACCGTTTCCAGAAATCATTTTCGGTTGATATTGGCTGAGAAAAAGAGGGGAAAGGACATTTTCAACACTTATGTTATAAAATATTTACGAAAGACGCATATTTAGGAAAGAGCTTATGAATGTTACTAGGATTAGTAATTTCTTCCACCGCTATCCTTCTTGAGCAAATTGTAGTGGACAAGGCGTTTACACTCATTGCTCTTCCAGGCTTGTAAATTCAATTTATATTTAAATTCTTACCCGGCTTTAATAAAACGTAGAAAATCTACTACGCAGATCCTCTCAGAAGGACATATTTTTAAAAACTGTTTAGTAGTTTTGTTTAGTAAAGTTTATGGAAGTATAAATGGCTAGTATAGAGGAGGAGGTTCGGTAGAGCTGTTTGGCGTTCACTCCAGATTTACGATCTGTCTCTCAGCTGGAGTGAAAGCCGTACAACTATTAGCTCTTCTGGAGAACTGTCCCCGGTCTCTGGAGAACTGTTCCAGGCCAACCTCACGTCCTCCGACGCCATACCCCTGTGTTCTGCTCATTCTTCTCCCGCCGTCATCCGAGACACTTAATCCCCCGCTAACAGTATAGCAGTCTAGTTACAGTCCGACCCCGCTAACTCGGACCGCTACGTCCATTCATATGTTTTCTTTATGTTTTCTCTGGGGTCTCCTACGGTCCCCCCTCCTCAGAGAGACATCTACACTTCCAGGACGCCGAATACAGTCAGCATATATATCTTACACTTCAAATTCATTTCCAGGTATTGTTCAATTAGTGCCAGTGCATACTTGAAACATGTACTTAATCTATAGCCGGTGCATACTGGAAAAATATACTTGATCTACAGCCAGTGCATAATTGAAACATGTAATTAATCTGTAGCCGGCGCATACTTGAAGAATATACATTATCTACAGCCAGTGCGAACTTGAAACATGTACTTAATCTATAGCCAGTGCATACTTGAAGAATATACATGATCTACAGTCAGTGCATACTTGAAACTTGTACTTAATATATAGCCAGTGCATACTTGAAGAATAATCATGATCCAGAGCCAGTGCAGTCTTGAAACATGTACTTAATATATAGCCAGTGCATACTTGAAGAATATACATGATCTACAGTCGGTGCATACTTGAAACATGTACTTAATACATAGCCGGGACATACTGGAAAAATATACTTGATCTACAGCCAGTGCATAACTGAAACATGTACTTAATCAATAGCCGGTGCATACTTGAAGAATATACATGATCTACAGCCAGGGCAGACTTGAAACATGTACTTAATACATAGCCAGTGCATACTTGAAGAATATACTTGATCTACAGCCAGGGCATACTTGAAACTTGTACTTAATCTATAGCCAGTGCATACTTGAAGAATATACATGATCTACAACCAGTGCAGACTTGAAACATTTACTTAATACATAGCCAGTGCATACTTGAAGAATAATCATGATCTACAGCCAGTGCAGACTTGAAACATGTACTGAATATATAGCCTTAAATCCATCACTTAGTGAAATACAGTGAATTTGGTGCATGAGGAATAATGATTACACTGAACAACAAAGTTTTTGTTTCGGGGTTGAAATTAGCTTATTTTAATGTATTTCCACGTGTTAAAACCGAAAATGACCATAAAAATTATATATTAGCTCTTGTTTTCAAGATATAGTATCATTCTATTATATATATATTGAGTTTTCAACAAATGAAATATTTCATCACCAACAGTTGGTACACATGTTTGTTTACATAACACCCCTCTCATCAGCTGTTCATAAGTAGTAAACATAACCTTTGCGAGTTTGTCAATTGTACGCACGTGGTTGCTATTGAAATTATCGTGTGAAGTTGATTTTTAAATTAATTTAAGTGCTGATCTGAAATGCCTCGAAAGTGTGTGAATTCTGTCGATAGCTTTTGCTATATATGTGGTGAAATAACATTTAAGGCTCAGAAACGTAAAATGTCACCTATCATTAAGACTGCCTATGAACATTATTTTGGTGTAAAAGTTGGGGACCAAGATAAATCATGGGCTCCTCATATATGTTGTAATTCTTGTTCCGTCATATTGCGAGAGTGGCTGAAAAATAACAAGCGGGCAATGGCTTTTGCAGTACCTATGGTTTGGCGTGAGCCTACCAATCATACAGACGACTGTTATTTCTGCTTAACTCCTCCCATTAAGCAAGGTTTATCTATGAAGAAAAGAGGAACGGTGAAATACCCTAATCTCCCATCTGCTCTTCGGCCTGTACCACACTCAGACAATTTGCCAGTCCCTTCTCCACCCCAAAACTATGAAATTTTAGAGGAAAGTGATGAAGTCTGTTTACAAGAAGCAACCCATCCTTCTACATCCTATGACCCTGATTTTGATGTAAGCGATAGGTCTAGTGATCCGCACAGAATTAGTCAAGCAGAGTTGAGTGACCTTATAAGAGATCTTGGCTTGTCTAAGGAAAAGGCTGAGCTGTTAGGGTCAAGACTACAACAGTGGAATCTTCTAAAACATGATGTGAAAATATCTCAGTACAGACAGCTCAGTACAGGATGCTCCAGAAGTGTTTTATAAAAGACAAGCTAAACGACAGCGATCTTACAATACATCGGATTGACTTAATTGAAATTTGGTGGTACAAACCCCTTTTATTTGTCAAAACACTAAGAATAATGTTGTTTTTTTTATCAATTTTGTACTTAAAATATTCTAAAAGAAACATAACAATATTGTTTTTTGTACTTTCACTTTTCACGTATAGTTTAACTACTCTTTAAGATTAAGTGCTCAAAAACCAGAGCTAATAAACATTTTTCAATGTTATTTTCGTTTTTATCACCCCAAAATTAGTAGAAATAGACTAATTTAGTGTAGGAAACATTCAAAAAATATTTTTTTGTTGTGCAGTGTTATTAATAAGGACTGAAGACAAGGAAGGTAGTAGTAGTAGTAGTAGTAGTAGATTGAAGGGCAATCAACTTTTAGGTTATTACGCCCTATAAACACCCCCTAATTTGTCCACTATAAATCAGTTAATAAAATACAGGAATCAGTATTATTTTGACCACTATAACAACCTAAATTAATGGATTTTTTTGGACAAAGAAGGTTATATTAAACATTATGATGTTTAAAATAAATTATAAATTATAAATATTCAATGATCTGTAGTTTAATGAATAAAAAAAAAAAAAAAAACTTCTTTCCTGTCTAAAAAAAGTGTCACATTTATGCATATTAATTTATTAAATGATGTGTAAAAAATCATCATATTTATTATTATGCAAATTATTATTGATCTATATAACACAATTATTAATTAACAAACAGAAATTTGAAGAAATTTGGCATAAATTCCTGTATCCTTTCTATATTTTTTAATAATTGATCAAATGAAATGGCACCATTGGATTTAGCGCTGAACATAGATTGTTGGTATATACTACTTAATTTTTGTATATTTGTTATACTCCTCAAATTCAAAGGAATATAAATAAATTTTCTTGTTTTATTTGTATCAACAAAAGTATTAAGAACTTAAAATTTAGTAATCTTTGTTCTAATATTTAATAAAACGTCTTTTGTAGAGTTTGGTAAGAAGGACGCTTATCAGTTGACACTAGAAGAATGAAGTATGAATTATGTAAATTAAACAGATTTCCCCTGATTCATTAGTGAAGCCACAGTTAAAAGTAAATGACGCACTTTATCTTACAACTCAGTGAGAACAATTACTATCAGAGATCTTTAAGGCTGACTCTAGAATGTTCAGGACGGAAAAGATATGCAAGTAATGAAACTTTATTAAGGTAGATATTTACGAATAAAGCTAACAATTATATTTATAAATATATATCTTAATACGTGTTGTTCATAAGCAATATATACAATACAATTAATGGAGAATTAAAATATACACCATTAAATGTCCTTGATGCTCAACTATCTGTTTTTCAAAAATATTTTCAATCCCCTCTGCCTCGAAATGTTATTCTTTAATTATTAAGAGAACTAGTTTTACATCCAGATTTCATAATTTTTAAGGAACTTAAAAACTGTTTTTAAACAATCTAATCTCTTTTTTACCCGCTGAAAAATATTTTGAAATTATATTTTAAAACAGGAAACAATTATATTTTTCCATATTCGGTGTTTTTAGTAAGAATTGTACAAAATATTGTTTTCAGGATGTATGTAATTAATTTTTATGGTTTGTTAATAATATATATTATATTTTAGTATTTAAATTACAACTGCTTTGTGGTTTTTCTCGGGTTCAAATCCCGCTCTGGGCAAAATTTTGACGCTCTGGATAAATGCTTGCCTAGTGTCATGAGTTTTTAGAAAAGCTGAGGATATCCGTATAGATTTCCAGCTGACCATTGCAGGATCGCGTTTACAGGCTAGTCGGTTATCTTCTAATGGTAACCCCCCAAACTGCAATCGCACAGACACTCAGGGGCGGATTGTGAAATTGTCCAATTACAAACGTAAATTCACCCCCTCCCTCCCACCCCCAGATATCCCTCCTGCTGCAGACGAGGATGAGGGGGAGTATTGTCGTTTCCGTGGACTCGTGTCAGCCGATTACGGCAAGGAGCGTGGCATTAACACGACCGACCTACTGGCCCGCCACATTGAACGGCTTCACACGAATTACCCCCACCCCTCAGCCTTCCCCTGCATTCCCCACCCCATAAATAGGGGCGATTATATGTATGTGGTGATGTTATGATATTCTAGTTAATTATACATGTAAAAACGTTTGCAAAAGTATTTATACAAAATAATAGTACTAATTAATAATAAAAAACATTAACTAGAAGAAATGAAAAAAATAATTTAAAAATCTGTTGTAGCTGTTATTAAGAACTCATTTATAAATTTTCAATAAATGTAACTAATTATCAGAAAATCTTATTCGAGCTAATTTAGAACAACACAAAATATAATGTCAATGACAATCTTTAATTGCAACTCAAATACAAGACATAAGAATTTCACATACAAAATGTACTCCTTGACTTAATACCTGATATATAATGTATTAAAATATTTTCTATTGTCATTCCTCTTGAGTACCCTTTCTTCTGCTTTGGTCCATTTTAGAGACCATTATATTATGGCCATGTTAAATACATCACACAAAATAAGGTTGATAAATAGTTAAAGGAAATTCTATATTTGCCGTTTCGCTTTTCGCCTTTATTCCTATTTCTCTCATTCAAGAATGGGTTGCTTTTATTTATAATTTCATAAGTTTCACTTGCAGAAAGGCAGTTTGGGAAATATACTAACTAATTTGGCAGGTTAGCAAATAATTATAAGACTTGCCTACATTAATTTTTATATTTTTCATAAAACATTTCTTTAAACGGAATTTTATTTTATAATATATATATATATGTGAGTGTGTGTGTTAAAGTTTAATATGATGCACTCATCAAAGAGTTTATACGTAGCTTTCATAGTAAAAGATTTATAACATTAAATATTTTTAAAACTTCTGATGAAGCGTCAATGTACGCAATACTAGTAAGACGATAAACGTTTTGATATTTATTATTTATTATTAGTTGAACTTTAACGATTTATCAAGAACTAACATGATAAAAGGTTATTTTTTGGATTAAAAAAAAAATTATTTATCTTTTTTGGATGAAGTGTACGTGCGCGCGTGTTTCATGTCTGTGCGTATAGAGGGGATTAATACCTATCTGTAGAATTGTAAAATTTATTATGAAACATACAGACAGCTTCCTCTTCGTCGGATGAAATATCATCCGCTGATGGCTGGTAACCACATCCGCATGTCTCCGGGAAAGAGATCTCTTATTATCTGCGGTGGTCGGCTGGCAGAAGGCAGTAGATTCCGGGGTGAATGTTGTCTTAAGACTGCCACTCCTGCTCATATGGTACTCCTAGCTTTAGGAAGATCATATGAGGAGGTCCTTAAATAGCCAGGAGGAATACTTATAACCTCGGGAAGGAAGTATACTCTTCTATAGAAGAACTTCACATCTTCTGCCCCATACGTTACTTTCCTTAGGACTTGTAGTACATACTCTAGTCATTAAATTCATAAATAATTCACAATAAATGCACTATTCTTTGCACCCAATCAATAATCCCAAATTAAATCGTATATTTCTTTCTTTTTTATTATAATATAGTACTTTTAAATAATTCATTCTATGTTTCCTCATACAATTGTTTTAAATTAAAAAATATTCAACATCAAAAATTGTGTTTTTCTTCTTTTATATATATATATGTTTACC
>KZ806970.1:494267-508004 GCA_000696205.2 Oncopeltus fasciatus
GGTGGAGATAAGGTCTTTGACATAAGGAATATTAAAGTCGTGATGAAGGGTAGAGTTGGACACATAATATGGAGCGTTAGCAATTATTCAAAGAATTTTGGACTGAAAGGATTGTATTCGTTGGATATTGGAAGGCTTAGCGGCACCCCACAGTTCTGCACCGTAGGTCCAGATTAGTCGTATTATAGACCATCGTCTTGTAGATGGTCAGTTTATTTTCTAATGTGAGTAGTAAGCGCCTATTTATAAGGCTGTATAAGAGGGAGAGGTATAGGGATGTTATTGTATGTTACATTAGCAGGAGAATCTTTTCTTAGTTGAAAATTTACTTGTACGCATTTGGACTCATTTATTTTAATTCTCCATTTACTGCACCACTGCTGAATAGCATCATGGTGGTTTTGTAAAATGTTAGAAGCCGTTTTGGAATTAGGGTGGGAGGAGAGGATCGCTTTGTCATCAGCAAAGAGGGCTAAAAGAGTATTAGGATGAGTAGGGATGTCTGCAGTATAAAGGGTAAAAAGGATAAGTGCAAGCACACTGCCCTGTGGAACACCCGCTTTCACAGGGTAGTGAGTTTTTTTTTTTTAAATGTAGTTAATTATTCTAGTACCTGTACTCGAGAGACGGTTAGGCCATTGTCGACAATTAAGTTTATTTAGCTAGCTTATGTAGCTACATATAATGATTATTGTACTGATAGTATTATTTTGTATTGTGTTATTAAATAAGAAAATAAATACTGTAAGGATACGGAAATTAGCACATTTAATATATCTAGTGCCAAATCCTAGCAGTGTGAGTGATTTGCCTGCAAAACGATTGGCTTAGTGTCTCCCTCCATTTTCTCTTACTCACCAAGATTCTTAAAACTCTTCGTGATCTAAGAATGTCCCTTGAAGGGTCTTCTTCACTCATGTCAGCCGCAAACCGTAATCTCCTACTTTCCGGGTAGGCGCGATGACCACTGTACCACCGGGGCTAGCTAGGTAATCTCTCCAACTCCCCGCACTTTACTCAGAGTCTAAACTCCCGAGTTTATATCGTCTTATACTGGAAGGAGCTAACATTGTCAGCTATTTGTTAGACTCCTGTTCTACCTGATATTTCTTGTCTGACTACTGAATTTTTTTTTTTTCTGGCTCCCTGGGCATTTCTTGAAGGTGTCCTCTTATAGCTTGGAGGTAAATTGTACGTAAATGTGTGAATGGTATTGAAATGTGCCGAGGAGCCTTATGTGCCTAACCTAGGCTAATGTCGCCAAGTCATGCCGGGGGTGGGGGGGAGGGCTTATCCAGCAAGGGTGCAGGGGGGGGGAGCGGGTGGGGGGTGGGTCTCGAGGCTCAGTCCTCCAGTTCTAGCCAGACCAGTGAGTGCTGCCTTTCTGTCATTCCCTCTCACTTCTGTGTCTCTCGATCTCCTAGCGGCCGGCCTCTTCCGCGGACCTCACTCTTCGACGGAATCCTTACCACTGATACAGGTAGAGTAATGCACGGCTTTCCAATATGCAGCCAGTAAATGTACCATATAACATACCTTATAATAGAACAAACTTGTGTTAATAAGCATGGCCAATCGAGGCCTAAAATAAAAAGTAAAAAAAAACATCATAGTAAAATAGAAATAAAATATCGTTTGGAAAAGGTTACAGAAATTTGTATCGTAGATAATATTATGAGATTATTTTTATTATATAAATAGTTTATTGTATGAAGAAGAGGTAATTTATTATACAAGAAAAAAATTTTTTTTCTATTTCTTAATTATTATGTACACCTGGAACTGATAAATAATCATTTTATTTCTTCTCCTTTAAAATATCTTCCCTCTTTTATATAATATCACCCAGACGGTAATGACCACAGGTTGATACGCTATTAAAAAATAAATAAAGTTATTATAAATTTTCACTTTGTAAACTTTATTTTTTTAAACAACCAAAGTAGAATCAAAACTATTTTAATTAATTAATTTATCGCGTTTTTTAGTAATTTTATGTTTTTCACAAAATTTTGAAGATAAGTCGGAAGACCTATTGTTCAGGCCCTACTTTTATCTTGCCTTTAGCCAGGTATCTCCATAGGATTCAATGAATTAGTTTTTATTTAACAAGTCAAAGTGAAATATATAACAATGCTCCTTTATGTGCTTAGCAAGATTTGACAAAGCTACCATTGCATAAAATTAGTTTTAACAATAGTTTTTCTTCCAAAGGTGGTTAAGATAATATGTAATAAGAAAATCGCATTATACTTGTCTCTATATTTAATGAAACTGTACTTGTGCGTAGTTTTCAAATGTGTGTGACTGCGTTTAAAAGCAAAATTCATATATAACACCTTCTCTTTATATACTTTTTAAGAAATACATAATAATTATGTAAATGATCTTTGTTTCCATGCTGCATAGTCAAAAGTAATTTTGAAATTAAACATGACACACAAAAAGGAAAAAATAACTCGTTAAGATTATTTACTCGAAAGTTGTGCTGAGTATTTGAGCTCTCGTGTGCGTTTCATATGAAGCAGTGGAGTCATCCAGGGACATAAAATTCATATTTTTTTTTCTCTCTTCACGTTCTTCTTCGCCTTTCTTTGAACCACTCCTAATGGTATAGAATGCTTGTTTAAGTGTTGCAGTTTAGAATTTTATTTTAAATATTTGTAATAACCTAGATTTCCCGATAAAAAGTCTAAAATAAATCAAAATCTAATTGTATAATTATTTAAATGAACTAGAGCGATGCTATGTAATTATAAGGGATATAAAAAAAAATGTTAAACTTCGCTCGGTAATGATGATATTTATTAAGTAAAGTTGAACGTCTTCGAGCGCTTATTCAAGTCCATTACTAGACTCTCGTCTGAAAGATTCCTGGGCTCTGAGGATGAGACATTCAGTCTCGAAAGCGCTCAGCCTTAATAAACAAATATTATTATGAGCGAAGTTTAACAGTTTTTTATCCATACTAATTGTATTATTTTATCATATTTCCTACAAATAAAAAATGCTATTCCTGGCATAGTAAAAATTCTTTGAGCAATTTCGTTGAATCTTTACATATCTTTACTTCTAAAAGCTACAGTTTTGTTTCGTTAAAAATTGTAAACACATTTATATATGTACTTAAGCATTCCAAATTTTCAACAAAAAAATATTGATTTTTGAGCCTCTTTTGGAACTGTTAATGGTTTTGTCAATTTTAATCAGTCACAAAAAGTGGTTAGGTTTAATGTGTGCCAAATTGAGTTTTCGAAAATATTTTCCTTTGTGTTAGAATAACGAAAAAAATTACGATTAAGAGAAATTGAAGTAAATTGTGACATTCTATTATTTCCTTGTTTAAAATGGATAGCTTATCCTACAGCCATCAAGTAAAACGACATAACCATTCTTCTAAAAAAATAAAATAAAATAAATTATTCAAATTAAATTTGAATTTTATTATGTTAGAACTGCGAAGAATGCTTAGAGACTGTATAAATATTACTCTTTCAAATTTTTGTTTAGTACAGTAATTAATTCCTCAATTTTTCATTTGAATTATTAATTTTTTTCCCAATTACTTCCTACAACATTTGGGTGAATAAGCAAGATAAATGAATATTTATTTCTTAATTTTTACTTAATTTCAATATAATCAGTCCATACATTACAAACATGAATGTAAAAAAAAATTATTTCGCGGTAGAATATATATATTATGTAATAATAATAAAAAAATAATTGGACTCAACTATCCAGTAAATTAAAATAGATGTTATGACTTTATATTTATCAAAGAAATTACCGCAAAAATAATTAAGGACAATAAATAACATAATATCAAAACTTAATGAAGTATAAGGAAAATAAATGTCAGCATAAAAAGTTAATAAAACAGATAAAATTGCATCTCAAGTAATTATTAGTTATGCTATTTTGCAAGTCAGCGATAACATGATCTCTTGAAATAATTAAATCCCAATTTTCCACATGAAAATAAGAAATAATTTTGGGTGTATTTCTCGTGGAGAAGTGTCAGGTACAGAAGGGAGAGATTGATCTGAGACAATTAATATTGTTGATTGCTTATATGAACTTGAAACATGTTATCTGCCTTTAGCGTTATTTTTTTTTTCTCACTATACATTTTTCGTCGATATTGTCTAAAAGGCGTATCTGTTCTGTTTTATATTTATTTCCTAATTATTTTATTACTTTTTGTTTATATAATTTAGAGTTGTTATGTTCAATGTATCAAATACATAAGTCAATATATATATAGCCATATGCTGGATGTTACATTTTTAATATCTTTGAAGTTTTAGTTCGTGAGGATTGATAAAACTATTACAACATATTTGACTGTCCATTTCTTAAAAAAAACATATTTTTGAAATGTTCCTATTCTAATAAAAATGAAAAATGTTTGTAACAATATATCATGTATGAGTAATTTTTAAAGTTCATACTTAAAGGACAAAGAGTGTATTGAACACAAACAAAAACTTTTTTTTTTTCTGTGAGTTCACTACACTCTCTATCTCACCTGTTCTTATTTACTACATATATCGCAGCTGTGGGTGTTTCGTTTTACACACACACACACACACACACAACACACATATATATAAAATCTTAATTCTTTTTTTTTCTAATATTGCTCGAATAAGAAGTCAAACAATGAGCCTTTTCATCGATCAGACTTCGGTTTCTTATAAAGGAAGACATTTTTTTCCTTTTCAATGCTAACTTTTATTCTGCACTTGGTGAATAAAAATGTAAAGAAATAATAATAAGTTTCTTACTGCAACGAATTGTAACAATTTATTGACAGCTATTAAAAAAAAAGACATATTCATCATTCATTACAGACATTATAGTTATAGCATAGTATTACTATACAGTTATAGCTATAGCCAATATATTATGTAAAACTGTTAACTATATTTGTTATGCATATACATATGTACATATGCAATGTATTTGCACAAACGCATTTTGATAATGATAATGTTTGTTTCATCACTTAAGAAAATTAGCTTCAGAAACTCAGTTTCAAGGATATTTCTTCATAGCTCTAATGATTTCCTCCCCCTTACAAATGTTTATGTTATCTTTAGGCAGAGTCCACTTGTTTACAAATATTAGCTACTTAATTAATTATAATAAATTAAGAAAAAACATTTTAATCGCCTCCACTCTTAATTTGATAATTTAAGACAACGCGGACATGTATCCACTTTATTGGTTGAGTAAAATAACAGTTTTCACTACAGCCATTAGCAGGCACCTAACTGTCAATTTTACTTGTGGTTAATATCAAATTTGACTTTTCTTGACCAAAGAGTTTTCAAAAAGTGATTTGCCTAAAATTAGAAGATGACGATTGAGAATAGGGATGAACATTCCATTATTAATATTCATTAATAAGAACTTTATTAGTTATTACTATCTGCACTTGCTATGCACCTTGTAATGGGCTGATACAATAATAAATAAATATTGTAGCGTGTACCTCGAAGAAGCTGCCCAATGTCAGTACTCATAATCATAATAAACAATAATAACAGATACTATGTATCAATAAAATTAATTTTTCTGATTTAACACTTAAGATTGATTACTCTCGTCATGACTGAAAAATGAATTCAATTTTTTAAGGTTTTCTGTATTTTTTATTATATATTAGGTTAAGTATATACTACTTTCTTCGTGAGAAAATATTTGAAAATATGTGCTCACAATAATACATTTACGCTTCCAACGGACAATATTGCACCTTTTTCTTCCCATTCGAATGTAAACATACTTTAAATAGCTTTATTAGGGTTCGGTCAAGGTAGTTCCAAAAAATCTACCATGTCATACAGGCTGCGACATATCCCTCAGTCATGGAAATGTGAACTTAAGAACAGGACGTCCTCTCTCGTCTTCAGGATAGCCCTGAAGATGGCTTACAATGTAAGCCGAAACGTTGGCAGATAATCCTTTATTAAAAATACACTTTCGCTAAATTTGTGTTTTTTGGATCTACCTCGACCGAACCCTAACTAAAATCATCTTAGAATAATATCTACGGTAAAAAAAACTCTCCATTTTAACATTTAAATAGCTTTGTTTCTTAGTATTCGTTAGCATTTTCAAAAGGGAGTCTCAGGAACTCAAAAAATATAACATACAAATTTTAACTTTTTGTTCTTGCAATATTATTTAACTCACATTTAAAAATTTTAGAAAACTATGTCGTTTAATCTCTGATCATCGTTTACCGCTGTTTAAGATATACTGTAGTGAAACGTTGTTACATATTATTTCAACAAAATATTCATCTACATATTTAAATAAATTTAAATCAACAGTTTATTATAGCAATGCACCAAGTTAACTTTCCCCAATTCAGGAATGACTGTGACGAGCAAGATACTTCAACATATACAGAAATAATTAAGCATTGCCAGAAATATCATTAATATTATTTAATAATTATTTTAATATTATTTATAAATCCTATTGACATGTGAACTTTACATATACATTTTTTCTCTTTTATCTCGGTAAAGTTGATAATTTTTGTATTGTAAAGATTATAAATTATCGTTAATTCCACTTTTAAAAATCACTTGAACCATTTTCGATATTTATAAATATGAGTGTAGGTACACAATGGAATTGTGTTTTGAGTCGAAATGAAATTCGAAATAAACATTTTGTGACATGATAAAGACAAGGTTTTTTTTTTTAAATTAGTGCACACAAAAAAGCGATTTATAAACATAAAATATATTTTTATTTTAGTTTTATCTCATTATACTATTATGGAAAAATAATTATGAAATAAACGATATAATTGAAATTTATCACAATGAAATTATAGTTATAAGCAATTTTTCATCACACTACATGATATTTATAAGCTGAAATATTCCATTTTATTGTCACGAGTTTTCAATGATTTATTACAAAAAGTAGATATTTTATTTTCTTCTCCAGCAAGTAGAAATGCTTAACTTAACTTGCTCGTGTTGTTTCTTTTGTCATTATTGTTCCCTTGTCAGTAATAGTTAGCTTGTGATTACTGTTCATTACATCATGAAGATGATTTTAAATGACGATATGGTATTTAATTTGGAATTCTTACTGCATCCTGAGGGTACCATATGGTATCTGTTGCAAGATGTAACATTACTTAGTCGTTCTTTGGGATAAATTTGAAAGGCAGACCTCCATATTGTTTGAGTAGCTCTTAAGCGAATGCTAGCTAAATGCAGCTGACTCTCCTCACCTTTGAGTTGCACCTGCAATGAGCATTTTTGTGGAGGAGGATGTGTGTCGGGGTTGGGAGGAATTACTGACCGACTGCCCTTTATTCAAGCTGTTTTCACTTTTAGCTTAACCATTTGGTTTCTCTGCACGACAACAACTTATTTATATACTTTCCATTTCTCACTGGCTTGCCCAATAACTTGATGTTGGCGTAACATATGATAGTCAGCTATGGAGTATATATAGAAAGTATATATAGAAAATGAAGTATTTGCGTCTGCGATATATAGTAATCAAGAACAGGTAGGATAGAGAGTCTAGTGAACATACAAAAAAGGAAAAAAAAAAGAGACTGTCCCTCTACATTCCTCTCCGACGAAGGGCGAGAAATCTCCGAAAATTTTACTTCTTGTGATTTTTTCTTTTTAAGTGTTCCCTGCACTCTTTATCTCACCTGTTCTTGATTATTATATATATATATCCAGAACGCTCTGAAAAAAAAAAAAAATTTAAGAGGAAGGTTACATCCATCTGTCCACCAATCGTTAAAACTGACGATTTACTATCGAAAAACGATTTTAAATCGAATGAAACTCGATAAATTTTTCGTAAAACGTACCACCCACAATTTACAGTTTCCTTATTTTTTTTTAAATTATTATTTTATTTATTTATTTTACGTCCCGCCCAATCTCTTATGATCATAAAGTTAGGAACATATCTATGCAGTTAGATGCCCTACCATCCTATGCTAAACATCTATGGCTCCTGAAAGACCATTATTTCTGGATTAAAGCCATCCGTTGAGGGTCTTTAACCCATAACGCCAAGGGAGTTCCAAATTTAAATCTCACCTAAAATAAAACTCCATACTCTATAGTTCATTTGTTTCAAAAATACCGACATGATATTGATGCAGTTCATATTTTCATTTTGAGTTATATATAAATACAAACTATTTCACCCATTTTCCTTTTTCTATTCGAATACTGCATAACGAAATACATGACTATAAATCAAAATTGAAGTTATGTTCTCCTAAAACAGTATAGAATTTCAGTTCATACTCTACATTTATATAATTTTGAAGAGTATTATTATTTCTTAATCTAATATTCATAATAATAATAACTTCAAATTATTAATAAATTAATCACTTTCGATTAAAAAAAATATAGTATATAAAAATAGTATTAATATAGACAAATAAGGGTGCATTTATTCTAGGTCCTAAGCACACTAGGGAAGTCATGTGGTAAGCACACCGTTCTGGCCGTCAGATATTTTCCCATTCAAAAAAGAATGGTTCACAATTAGGGCTGGGTGTTCTCTAGAAATCATCTGGGAAGAAAAAAACCAATTGCACGCTGTGAGAATTGAACCTGGGACTTCTGGCACAGGAGTCCTGTACCTTAACCACCAGACCCCCGTACACTAATAATCATTAATGATTTTGTATCAAATTCTATTTATTAAAATTTGATTTCTTTGTTTTAAAAATTTCAAATACAACAACGAATACACACACACATATACACACATTTTAAAATATAAAGTCAAAATATTTCTTTTGAAACACAAGTCTTAAACAAATGTTAGTGATCGTTGCTCCGAAATCAATGGAGAGGAAGGGGTATAAAATAGAAAATTTTAAATCTTAATTCAAACGAATTAAAAAAAGAATTTAAGAACGAAACAGTTGTAAAATATAATCCAATGTTTAATCCAAGGCCCGCTAACTCTTGAAATTAACTTTCACATTTAGAATTTTCCTTAAAAAGCGCGATAAAAATTCTTATATAAATTTTATGGATTTCTACAGCGCCCCATTAAACTTCGCTTTATTAGTTTTATTTCTTTATTACCATTTACCATGGATTCATTTTTATTTTTATTATGAGAATTACTTTAGTATCGTTCTTTATTTGATTGAAATATTATTTTTTGAAATGCGTTTTAAGTATCACTATTCCTTACAATCTAATAGATTTAATGCAACATTTAATTGCTATAAAACTAGTTTTATTTTATTTCATAAAGCCGCTGTTCATTACAAATGGATATAAATGGATCCATGTAGGGGCGCTAATCTGAAATCTCGCTTAGTAAAAACCACGGATAAAAACCATCTTGCAACAGTACCAATGGTGTTTTCATACCAATCTTAAAGATGCTAGCGCAATCGATATTGGTCTGTGCCAAAGTGATAGATTTTCCACGTGGAAGATCTAATATACCTTGATGATATCTCTGAATACATAACATCCTTACAATATTTGGTCATTCAACATAACCAAATGAAATTTATTTTGGCCTAACTAAAATGTATTTTTCTTCTAAAACCCAGTTCATAAATTATATAATGCTAATAATAGGACAATAATTGTTTTTTTGTAAAAATTATAAATACAGAATTCATATTTATTTTTTCAATGAAGCGAACCTATCTATTTTTTTTTTTTTTCTGGGTTAGCCTCCCTTGCAACCACTTAGGGTCATTGGAGGGAGGGGCTATCTACAGGTTGCCACCCCATTTAAAACACCCATGGCTCAGGACAAGCTTCTATATTATAAATAAAAGATTGACCTGGGCGAGATTTGAACCCGCGACGTCAGGAGTGCGAGACCCGTACGGATCCCCTGAGCTACCCTGGTGCCCCCATTTATTTATAAATATTTAAATGTATAAATTTCCCTTCTGGGATACTTTTAATAGCAACGTATGACCATAAACTATTTTCGATTCCCTTGAATTACCTTTCACATATATTGCGACATGATATTTCGCAATATAGGCTTTCCCATAAATATAAATAACCTATCAAGGCCATTTTTTTTAGGGCTGTAAAAGCGAATTTTATTTGTTGAGCAGACAATAAAAGTCGGCGCGACAGATCTCGTGGGTGCTCTTGAGTGAATCCCGAGCTAGAGGCCTTAACCTTTCACGAGTTAACTTTCACTGTTACTTTCAACAAGTTCTTTGTGTATTTTCTGTTCCTTGAAGTGGGCAACAATTCCCCAGGCTCTTGCAGGACAGTAACAATAACCTCACGCAGGAGCTGTGTAATGTAAGCGGATATGCTATGTTTCCATGAGGAGTATGATACAGAGTAGCGCCATGGTGGCTCATGGGATCGGTTCGGGTCTCGCACTCCTGGCGCTGCGGGTTCGAATCATATAATCATATAAATAAAAGCTTGCCCCGAGCCATTGATGTTTAGAACAAGGTGGCAACCTAAAGATAGCCCCTTCCTCCCCTGACAATAAAAGGGGTTTAAAGGGAGACTCTTAATTAACACTTGATAATAAATAAAAATACTTAACCATGACTGAGTCATGGAAATGTGAACCTAGGGACAGGACGTCCTCTCTCGTCTTCATGATAGGCAGCCCTGAAGATGGCTAACAATGTAAGATAATCTTTTAAAAAATACACTTTTTTTAAATTTGTATTTTTTTTTTTTTTTTTGGAACAAACTTGACCTTTAAAACCTAAAAGCTCAATTATGAGAAGTTGATTTCAAAATGTACATTAAACCAGCTAAAGCTTACTCTAGGGAAAGAAAATTGGAAGGGGAGCTCAACTCTCCTTGTTACTGTCTTAAATATCTTCCTTATATTAACTATTCAAAATGTTTTATTTTTTTTCATTAACAAAAATCTTCTAAGTATCAGAAAATTCATTTTTACGCCCACCGTGTCCAATAAATATTGTGATATTTGGTCCTTCTGCAAAACGGATTATTTTTCTACTTACACGTTTATATATCCATGGATGTATTTGTTAATTGATCTATTCTGTAAAAGGTTCAAATATCATAAATCCTATTTAAAAACATTTTACCCTTTATTAGTTCTATAATTTTATTTTTATATCCCCTATGACCTCTCATTTTTATTTTTTATATCCATTTCTTCCCATGATTGTTTTCAACTATTAAAGTACTTTAAATATTTAAATCACTATAGGGGATTTTAAAAAAAATTGCTGATGCTAGTTAAATGTGTGCGTGTTTTAATTTACGAATTTACAAATTTACGCATATGTGTAAGGCTTAATCTGAATATACCAATTTTTAAATTATTTTATTAATTTAGAAAAATGCCTAGACTTACAAATTGAGAATTTAGACGAAAATTTATTGAACTGTTATTCTTTTTCATTATGCAATGGCCATTTTAAAATTGAAGTTAATAATAGTTGTGAAGGTAAATTTTAATTAATTCCATTAATAACTGTATCTTGTTTATGTTTATCATGACTAATTATTTTATTAGTTTTAAGTTTCACTGTTTCTTCTTGTGTAGTTCTCATTTTCTTTTTGTGCATCTATTTTTTATTATTATTGTATTTCTTAGATTTTTATTTTTATTACTTATTTCTCCTATTTCCGTACTTGTAAAATAAATTGTAAATATTGTTATAGTTCTGTTCAAAATATTTTATTTTATTAGACTATTGTTTGTTTGTACTTTTTATTTTTATTGTTGCCACTAGGTCATAATCAGCTGTACTCTCAGCTGTGACCTCTTTTTTATAAAAGAGTACTTATGTCCCAGAATAAAATTTATTTGTCTTTCTTTATTTCTTTCTATTAATACAACTAGACTGTGTACAGATTATTTATCAGATCAGTAAGCATTATGATTAGGTTAATATGTCAGGTTAACATGTCAGGTTATGCTTTACATTCACAGATCTCCCTTAAAAGGAATGAAAGCGAGTCGGTTGCGGAGCACTGTATCAGTGGGTTCGCGGCCTCCAAGAGCTGGTTTGTTTTGAAAGTTGTCCTTGGCTCCGACTCCCACCACTTGGGTGAAAGCATTTGGAAAATAATTTTTTTTTTGTAAGACCTTTAATTTTTTTTGTATTGTAAAAGTCGTGAAAATGTTTAGCGGTAATGCCATAAATCTTTAGGGCCTTATTTAGCTATCATTACTCAAGACCCCATAAGTTAACGGAGATCAAGAGCTTATGCGTTGGAAAACGAAAGTTATTTCTTCCAAACATTATCATTTCTCCCTTTCAACCACTTAGGATCATAGAGGGAGGGGCTATCTACAAGCTTCCATTCCATTCTAAACAACCATGGCTCAGGACAAGCTTTTATTTATAAATAAAAGACTGCCCTCGGCGGTATTTTAATCCGCAACGTCAGATTTGCGAGACCCGAACGGATCCCATGAGCTACCCTGGCGTCCCAATTCCAAACCTGAACAGATATTTTTGCAGGTTTTCCCAGGCTAATCATTCCCCATACCTCCTCCTTACATTTGTAAATCCTTCTCAGTATACGTTTTTGACCCTCTACTCTCTTCTACACGGCAAATCCAAAATATACTTGCAAAAAAAATTTCAACGTCTATAAATACATATGGTTGGAGGTTATTAGATTTGCACTCAGTTTAGCTCCGCACTATGAGATGTGACCTTAAACCTCCCTCAGAGGTCTCTCCAGACATTACTAACGCCCTGATGATGACGGATTAGTTAGGTCGAAACGTCGGTAATAATGTAATAATTTCTTTGGAGTAGTTTAATTTTCTGATCCTGGCCGGAACCCTCACTAATTTCTTCACTATAAATATATAATTCAACCTATTAGGGTTTATGAACTTCAAATTTGTGGAGAAGCTAAAGACTCAAATTAAAAATAATCTCAGCTATCAAAATACTAAGACTAATCACCCTTACCAGAACAATACATTATGCATAGATTTCCATATATCTGCAAAACACGAATACACAAAACTGTATCCTCCAGCTTCATAGGCACCCAAATACACTCTCCACAACATGTCCACATCTTCAACTCCTCCAAGTCATCTCAGGAGATACTAATCATGAGACATACTCTAGGTCCGATAATACCTCGGGGAGACAACTAAAATGCCTATCACTTCTTAGTTATGGCTTACACCATCAGCTGGTGGGGTCTCATTGCATCTGTGAGGATACAAAAATGAAAAAAAAATATATAAGTATATCTTTAATATAATGGACTGTGTGGACTAAGTCTTGTGGCAGGACATATTTCCAGGAAACAGATGATATTTGCAGGAGTTTTTTCACAAATCTATCTCTAAATATTGATTTATTAATATTTTCCTAACTCTAATGGTAACGAAGGATTAACTTAAGTGATTTTTTTCTTCACTTTGTCCTTAATATTTTCCTAACTCTAATGGTAACGAAGAATTAACTTTAGTGATTTTTTTCATCACTTTGTCCTTAATATTTTCCTAACTCCAATGGTAACGAAGGATTAACTTTAGTGATTTTTTTCTTCACTTTGTCCTTAATATTTTCCTAACTCTAATGGTAACGAAGGATTAACTTAAGTGATTTTTTCTTCACTTTGTCCTTAATATAAATCTACCTCCTTGATAGATTTATTATTATTATTATTAATAAATTCATTTAACGGTTTTTGCTTCATTCAAATGTATGTATGTGTATTAAAATGTATTAATATGTATGTATGTATA
>KZ806970.1:508291-520710 GCA_000696205.2 Oncopeltus fasciatus
AAAAAAAAAAAAAAAAAAAAAAAAAAAAAAAAAAAAAAAAAAATTCAGATAGGTTAATATCCTTGATGTAAACTTGTTCAAAGCTTGTTTCGGCAGCTCTGGATCCTGTTAGTACTGCCCGATCACTTTTGGTCCCCTCTTATCAGATTTGGCGAGAGATGTGCGTGTGTTGCGGGTCCGCTGTTAGCTCGCATGACGGTGTCCCTTACTCTGTAATGAGCTTCCGACAACAAAGACTAGGATGTGTTCCGCCTCGTGGAAATATGCTAATCTCGCGGCTGTTAGCAGTTAGTGGCACTGAATCCTCCTCCTCAATGCCACTTCTTCTACTTCCTATCTGGCACCCTTTATCCTTCTATTACCTGTAAATTAATATGCTTCCTCAACAGTTTAACTCTTGAGAAGTGGGTATAAATAATAAATATCATTGATCATTTTTGGGTATATATAATATTTTCCTGATAGCATTCTATTTTCTAAATAAATAAATAAAAATCGGTAGTTCAGCTTTTCTTTTTTTTTTTTTTTTTTTTTTTTTTTTTTTTTTTTTTTTTTTTTTTTTTTTTTTTTTTTTGTTAAACAGTTAAACGAGTACATTGATGACTAAAATCGATCGAGAGAGAAGGTTGTGGAATTTCAAGTGAAACAAAATTTAAAAAGCATTTATATCATTGTCATTGCTTCATGAGAAAAAAAAAAAATTAAAAGTAGAGATTTTGTTGGGGTTCGATTAAGGTTTATTTTTAAAAAAACATTTAAACAAAAGAATTATCAACCTTGACAGAACCCCTGCAAATTATCTATTACTGATATCCACAGCAAAAAAAAAAAAAAGGTGATTTTTAAAAACTATCATGGTGTAAAATGTTTTTTTTTTTTATTATAAATTTATATTCTCAATGAGAGGAGTGTTTAGGAATGTAATTTCATTTTATTATTAAGAAAATATATGGGAATACTTGGGTATTTATCGTTTCTATATCAAACCGTTTAAAATAATTCATTTTTGTAGCCGAAATCGGAAGTAGGGAATGTAATAACAAAACTGTATAAAAAATTGTTTATTTTTCCTATTTTCCTTAAGGAGCATGGAATAAAAAAAAGGACAACAATTTAAAAATGAACTTGGCTTGCACAATTATGAGAAAAGCACACTACGTTTTTAAAGATTTTTTTTTATTCAGAAAAAACAAACAACTGACATATTCAATTTCAGCTTAGGACAGCAATGTTTTGGCATCTTCTTACTGTTTTTGTCACAATTAGGATGTGTGAGAACGTTATTACAAATCTTTGTAAAAAATTTAGAGGAAAATGTATTTTAGTAACATTTATGTTCTTTATTATTTATTAAAAATAAATATTACAAGTTTATTTAGTATAATCTTTAAAGAAGCTAGTCAATTCTTGAAGCCATCTACTTCTGTAGAGTCAGGAGCCATCTTCGACCTGGAGTATTACAGGAACTTCTTTAGGGAGAAATCCAACGAAAGTATGACCTTAGGTAAAGTTCACTTCCATCTCTTCCCATCGGCAAATATACACCTTTCTATTTTTATGCTTCCAGAGGTTATTTTTTTTTATTTTTCATTTCAAAGTGAATTTCACTTTTATATACCTCACCAGATTACATAAGTACGGGCTTACATCTCATTCTTGTCAATAGAAGTTTTATTTTTATTTTTATAATATTCTGTATTTTTATATTTTTTACTAAATAACAAAAGTAATTAATTGAGAAATTGTCTTAAGGAAACCCAATTAAACGTTAGGTTTAATTGCACAATTTTTAGTTCTAGGGAATAGAATAAAAAATGTAACTGTCCCAGCCAGGACTCCTGCTATCCGGGCTGGTGCGTTTTCTATTTAAGCTACCGAGACAAGTCTGATAAGTTATTAAATTACCCGCACTAGTATCGAGAGGAATTTCATAACTTATCAGACTTGTTTCGGTAGCGTAAATGGAAAACGCACCGGTCCGTATAGCAGGAGATCCAGGTTCGAATCCTGGCTGGGACAGTAAGATTTTTTATTCTGTTCCCTTGAACTAAAAATTGCTAAAATTTACTTGGCATTAAATTCCACAACAAATTATATTTACAAATACTTTAAGTGTTGATAAACTTGGGAAATCTGCTTAGCATAAAGCTTCTCGCACATTACTTTTTTTCTTTAATATTAAATAGAAAACTTACATAAATATATCAAATACATTTTGAATACATGCTTTGTTACTAAAGGAAGTATTCTGTTTGTACTGCTGTTTGGCGACATAGAACTAGTCGTAGTGTCCTCAGCCTTGCTAGCGACGAGAGCAAGAGATTCTTCTTCTTCTCCGACGACAGAGTTTTATGAGGTCCCGCTATCCCCCCCTCCCTTCAAATTGCGCTTTAATAGTATCCGTTCCCGCTGCTTCCCCTTCGTCGGCATCCAGTAATAAGTAGTGTGAACACTAAATAAGTAGTATCTTTTCAAGTACGCTCATTTTTTCTTTCTGCACGTAATTAAATAAGTAAACAAAAATTTTAAATTTTGATGATAATTGTGTTAAAGTCATCCCACTTTGCATTATTAATTAAAATCGTACCGGGAGCAAGAATAAACCTCATTATCTCAGGCGGGAATCGAACCCGGGTCCCCCACTTTACGGGCGGGTGCGCTGGGGAACCAGAAATTATTCTTATCTCCATCGGTGGTGTAGTTGTTCAATGCACCCGCACGGAATGTAGGGGACCCGGGTTCGATTCCCGGCTGAGGTAGTGAGATTTTTTTCTGGCTCCCGGTACGATTCAAATTAGTAGACAAAAATTATGTATTATTATGTATTTCAAAAGGAAATTCTTCCGAATTTGCGTAAAGAAAGCGAACTCCTTAGTTGATAAATATTTGTATTAGAACTTTTCAAGGTTTTTTATTGTTGGAACACTCAGCAGCTACAAAGATGATTCATTAAAATTTTTATGGAGAAGATTAAATGGGGAAATGAGGAAGTAAAAGAAAGCAATTAGCATAAAAGATATGACCAATAAGTTTGCTCTAAACAGGCTAGGAAGACAGAGTGGGGGATCGGTAATCCGTACAAATTATATTCGTTAATTCATTCCATAATATGCGTTTTTCGTAATAATTGTATTCTGATAGAGCAAAACATGTTGAAGAAGGTTTATTTTTAATGAGGTAAAGTGAAAATTTTTTTCTCTCGGAGGAGGGAATATAAGGATGACGTTGTGAGATAAGACGGTAGAGAAATCTAAGCAATACGAGTCGTGCACATTTGAACGCGTTCGACTTCGGGAGATCTCTTTTGGTCGCCCGGGTTCCCAAGCGCCATTTCCGTAGCCCAGGAAGTACGGGAGATTGGAGTTACAACCTCAGGGCGTACCGGCTTTGTTAGTGTGGACCACTCTTGTACATATGTAATGTAAATGGGTTACGTACGTACATAGCTTGGATATTTGTTTTTTTTAAACTATTTTTCATATCAAACAATTTTTTTGGAAAGCTACTTATACGCTGACATAAATCTCTGAAAATGAATATTTTTAATAAGCAATATTACTAAATTCATAAATATAAATTAACAAATTTATCTTAATATTCAATTGGTTTACCACAAAAATATATATATTATCAAGTAATAATTATTTATGGTTATAATTAAGAACAATGTTTTTTTTAATGACGTGTCTACCTTTGGTCATTAACGCCAGGGAGATATTTTTAGAAGCAGGAAGATATTTTCAAGAAGAAGAATTTCTTAGCAATAGGTCATGGTGAGGTATAATGAATGTTTATGAATGAAAAACAATGTTTATTATTGGATTTTGTATTTATCATAATAATGAAAAAACTAGTATGACGAGAGGTTCGTCAGGAATTCGCTCTTGGGAACAGAATAATTAAATACTGATTTGCAAACAAAAACGTTTTTTTTTTTTTGCATGTTCGTTATGTCTGCTACAGTCTCGCAGGGTTTTGGGAGTACCGTGAAGCTAGTAGGTAGTTGATGTTGAAGAGTGCGGTTGGACATGGCGTCGGCAACCTTTGATGGACGTGCACCATTCTGTGGTGAATTATGGTGTTGGACGTGCACAAGGCGGCTTCGTAAATTTGTTGGTCCTTCTCTTGTGTTGCCTTGACAACAAGGGGTATGCAATTGAACTTTGGTAATTCATGGTTGGTGATGATGCGGATGCTTCTTGCACGTTTCCCAGGTTGTTTCAATTTAGAGGTAAATTTGTTGACCGTCATGTTTCCTGAGGAGAGGTTATTCAAGGATTCGGTCATGGTAGCTGAAGAATTACAACTGATTTGTAACCTTTTTTTTTTTTTTTTTTGCTTAAATTTCAGGCCTTAATAAGAGCAAATTGGGCGAGATAATTAAATCATAACTAATGATCTAACCTCTAAAAAGCTAATGTAACAGCTAATCTTAAATAGAGAACCATTATATACGAGCAAATCTTGATGTACGAAGGAAAGAGACTTTTTTTTAAACCATTTTCTAAGACAGGAAAATGGCTCTGAATATATGGCGAATTTGAAACTTCATGAAAGATAAGTTCTCGTTCGGGTCACCTAAGAACACTTCTCACTTTTACTTTCACAATTCGCCACATTTCATCCCCACAAGGAAAGGGGTTACAAGTGTCTTCTATAATTTTCCCGGAGGATTTATTTGCCAGAAGAGAAGGGCGGGGGGGTAGTTTAGCAATGCATTTGCAGGTCCCCTTCGCAGGAGAAGTGCAGTGTTTCCTCAAATTCGGCGAAAGTTGCTCCCTCGAAAGTGGACCTGATACACATCAGACGTGATGACTCCACACACTCACTAACGATGCGACGGGGGGTGTCTCCTCGAGTAGGTGGACTCCTGCGAACAACAACTTTCACCCCCCACCCTTAACTTGCTTTGAATGCTGGATCACGTGGGGTCCGAGAGGGGGGTACAGGTTATCCCATGTACACAGCACCCAAACATTTCACCATATCTGTCTTCCCTAACACCATAAACGTACTACAATACCTTCACTGTTTTTAATACTAATTTAAATTTTAAAAAATCATACTTCAAATTTAAAAAAATCAAATGTATTGAAAAATTAATTGTATGAGTTTTTGTTTTGGTTTACTTTTTAAAATACACCTTACAACTAGATATAAAAAAAAAAAAAAAAACTGTCACGCAGCAACTCCGTAATTTAAGCAGATTTACCATGTTTTATTACAGATGGATATAAATAAGAGTAAATAAGGAAATAAGGTAACATAAAGTAAGATTCCTCTCTTGATGACTCTTAGTAGAAGAAGAGGAAAATAAACTTTATTCGGGGACTAACAAAGTCCTCTTGAATAACTTTAGGCGAATTTTACATAAGGCCTTTTCTAGCTCAAAAATTATACATTATTATAAATAAATAAAACAAAACTTATCTATGAAAGAAATAGTAAAAATCANTAAATAAATAAAACAAAAATTATTTATAAAAGAAATAGTAATAAATAAACAAAAAAGTAAACAATATGACTAGGGAAAGAGAAAAAAAAATAGTACTTAAAATGGAGCTAACACGCGCACACACACACAAAAAATCAGCATAAGAGGTATGGCTACTTAGCTACCGAGATGGAAGAGCTATATGTCGTATGTAAATTCGTAAAAAATTTTCCTTAACAAGCATTTTTTGAAAAAGTTGTTATAGAACACATAAAATTAAATTTAACATCGATTATGTTCTATAAACTTTATAGTAACTCAAATAACAATGAAGATACTTCATATATAAATTGTGGTTTCCTCCTAAGCCCCCCCCCCCCATCCCTTAATCAATTTCAAGCAAAACTTAATTCTTTCAAGGGTTTTCAATTAAACGCCTAAATACCCACTATGGCTTACATATTTTAATAATAAGAGAACCCGCTCAAACTCAAAATTTCATTCTTAAATATCCTTCTTAAAACGCTTTCTTTAAAAAATAATAATACGATAAGGTATAAAATGTTATAAAAATATATTTTACGCTTCTTTTGTTTTATACATGTTCTTAACACTGAAAGAATGAAGACGTGAAGATTTTAAATGTTAGTCTCTTTCTTAACTCCCTTTTCCTTCAAACGATTTTAAAAATTAGCGAACCCATATAACGATTTACAAAAAAAAAAAGTCCTAAACACCAAATTTTGTTAGATTGTTCTAAAAAGAGTGCGCACAGACAAATATATATGTATGTATGTATACATTTTTTAACAGACCCTTTTTCAACTTCTTCAATGTTCAATCTCGTTTTGTGTCACGTACTATTACGAATTGTTTGAATTCCCCAAGGAAATTTGCTAGAAGAATACCATTGTAATTTCAATATTACAAATTAGGTTATTCTGACTTCAAGTTTTTCATAAATGTATAATTGAATACTCTATAAATGTGTCTCATCTAACTGAAATATATTCTAATAACTACATGTAATTTATTACTACATAGGTGACGTTGTAGAGGGACAAGAGACAAAAAATATTTTCTGCTTGGAGATACAGTAGTAGTGAACGAAATGTCACAAGTAAAATTAAACTAAAAATTGGAATTAATAGAAAAATTTTTGTATATGATTCTGTGGGTCTTTAGAATAATTCAATACAAATATTTATACCGTTCTACTTATGTGAATATAAGCCTCCTTAAAGATATCATAATTATCAAATTCTAATTTTACCTACTTAATGATTTATGTAGTTGTCATTCAAAGTTTTTAGAAGTTGATTACAACAGCTCCTTTTTTATAATATAATGCACATTTGCTAAAAGAACTGAGAAAATTCATTTGTGTGTGCGCTTGTTAAATACAACTCATGAAGAACTCCAACTCATGATAATTGTGGCTTGTCTGTCAATTAATTTTTTTTACTTTTTTAAAGGTATGAAGCATGAGGACAAAATAAAAAAATATGTAATAAATAAATGGAAAAATCTTAGGTTATCCGCCGCCTATAACTTACCCAATCAATTAATTTAACCTTGCGTTTTGTTTTCTTTTTTGGGAGGTAGGAGGTCCCCAGGGTAGCACATATGTTCAGCTCGGGTCTCGCGATCTTGGCGCTGTGGGTTCAAATCTCGCATTATCGACAAATAAAAACTCTTTCTGAGCCATGGATGTTTAGTATGGGATGGCTGGCTGTGTGACCACTCACACCCTCTATGTGACCCTAAGTAGTTAAAAAAGAAGCAAACACTTGATAAAATAGAATCAAAATTCCTACAAAGATTTATCACAAAAAATAAAATACCAGTGAAAGTCCCCCCCTTTTTTAAATTATTATTTTATTANGCTTTTAAGGCACCCCCCCCCACATAAATCACATTTTATTTATTCTATCACATAAAAGGAACGGAATATAGTAGAACAAATGAAATAAGAGCGGAGTGTAATAAATGCTGGGTTACGTCATATTGACCTCCGGAAACGGCTGACGGTTTCCGCGTCGGATGCAGGTTTATTCTGATTAGAACGTACACATACTCCAGAAATCGCTCGCACTCATGTTCACATACCGATATACAGATTTGGAAGATAGGGGTTACCTGGAATCAGATTTCCCCCATTGACCGTGACTCTGATCTGCGGTAGCCCACTTAGCCATAACTGCTAGGCTGTCCCAATTCAGTCACTCTTTTAATTTTGTTATAGATATTTTTCTCAAATTTTTATTGGTGGGAGCTGAATCTACATTGTATTATAGTTAATAATAGTTTATTCCACAAGCCCAATCCCGATCGTCGGACTCCAATCCTTACAACCCTCCCCGGAGACTTAAACGGAGATGACCTCGTGACCTCCTGGGCCTTAATACCAACACTGTGATGTTCACTTATTTATTTTATTGTTATTTTTAATTTTTTTATTGTAATTTCACTATGTCATCAAATTACTAGATGTTGTTAATAACAGAATGTAATAAATAAAGATTTATTAAATTTAAAAAATAGCTAATTATTAAAATGATGTTCTATTTATGTTTTTTCACATGAATTGCTCTAAGCAAGTCAGCTTTATTGAGCAGCCTTACTGGACTCTAAACCTCACAAAGTTAAAGTGATTTCTTTCCGTTTTTAACGTCAAATAATCTTTAAAAGATAATCAATATTTAAATTTTTTTCTTTGCTTTAACAAAGAGATTTTTTCTCAAAAATTGTTCTCCATCTTTCTTCTTCTTTCCAGTTTCTGACATCTTGAAGGCATGGCCTAAAGTGCTGATGCCCTATCTCTCTCATAGATAACATTCTTACATAACTTGGCAGAAATATTTTTGGGTTTATCTCGTGTTTCCTTTATTTTGAGGATAAATCAAAGCATATTAAAAAAAAAAAATAATAATAACTAATTATTTGATGGTTGGGGTTCGGTTTAGGTAGAACCAGTCATGAAAATGTGATCCTGGTGACACGACGTCCCCTCTCGCCTTCATTATAGCCTTGAAGATGGCTTACAATATAAGCCGAAATGTCCGCAGATAATTTAAAAAATACTCTTCATTTTTTTAAAATTGTGATTTGTGAATCTACCTTGACCTAACCCCAACAAAAAACATTTATTACTAATATCTACTGTTTAAAAAAAAATACAAAAAAACTCTCCATTTGAATAATAACTAATTTTTTTTAATAAAAGCAAATTTAAACTTCAAGATTAAATGAACTTTTTTCAAAAACTGCTTTATTTTTGCAAGAATGCTGAAATTAAATTTGAAAATTTATTTATAAAAAATAAATACTATGGCTTACATATTTTAATAATAAGAGAACCCGCTCAAACTCAAAATTTCATTCTTAAATATCCTTCTTAAAACGCTTTCTTTAAAAAATAATAATACGATAAGGTATAAAATGTTATAAAAATATATTTTACGCTTCTTTTGTTTTATACATGTTCTTAACACTGAAAGAATGAAGACGTGAAGATTTTAAATGTTAGTCTCTTTCTTAACTCCCTTTTCCTTCAAACGATTTTAAAAATTAGCGAACCCATATAACGATTTACAAAAAAAAAAAGTCCTAAACACCAAATTTTGTTAGATTGTTCTAAAAAGAGTGCGCACAGACAAATATATATGTATGTATGTATACATTTTTTAACAGACCCTTTTTCAACTTCTTCAATGTTCAATCTCGTTTTGTGTCACGTACTATTACGAATTGTTTGAATTCCCCAAGGAAATTTGCTAGAAGAATACCATTGTAATTTCAATATTACAAATTAGGTTATTCTGACTTCAAGTTTTTCATAAATGTATAATTGAATACTCTATAAATGTGTCTCATCTAACTGAAATATATTCTAATAACTACATGTAATTTATTACTACATAGGTGACGTTGTAGAGGGACAAGAGACAAAAAATATTTTCTGCTTGGAGATACAGTAGTAGTGAACGAAATGTCACAAGTAAAATTAAACTAAAAATTGGAATTAATAGAAAAATTTTTGTATATGATTCTGTGGGTCTTTAGAATAATTCAATACAAATATTTATACCGTTCTACTTATGTGAATATAAGCCTCCTTAAAGATATCATAATTATCAAATTCTAATTTTACCTACTTAATGATTTATGTAGTTGTCATTCAAAGTTTTTAGAAGTTGATTACAACAGCTCCTTTTTTATAATATAATGCACATTTGCTAAAAGAACTGAGAAAATTCATTTGTGTGTGCGCTTNAAATTTATACATATTTAACACATATTTATATGTGTTTTATTCATTTATACATATACACTTGCGCCCCTACACACAGACACACATCCATACATGCATAGACACAGACAGCATTTACATATATATAGCTACATACATTTATACTCAGGTGATCATATGTGGTGTAAACACATCAATAAGATGAACAACAATATATAATAAGGACTAGAACAAATTAGACATAACTATAACTGCACATATCACTGACTCCTGACAAATCAAGCAAGCCAAGTGGCCACTTAATTCCAGTTTTTGTTAACAATAAAGTTGTGCTTGTTGGTCAAGTTCGTTCAGGGTGAACAGCCCTGTCATTGGTGAAAAAGTTCAAACTTATTTTGTTTATAGCGAAGTTGTTACGTCTAATAAGTATGTTACTGTATATTAATGTCGACCAGACATACTAGTCTTAAAGATAATACTTAAACTCTCCGTTTCCATAACCTAACTATGTATTCAACCTCAACCAATGCGCGTTGTATATTTATCTTTCAACTTGGCTTTTCAGTCTGTTTTTCAATATCTTTTCTCTATCTCTTTCAGGTGAGTTTAAACATTAACATGATGGATCTAATCTACCAATAATTCACTTCATTTCTGTAAGTAAATGTTATATTTTTTATGAAATTTCAAACAACACGATTTTATTTCTTTTTTTAGACTTTTTATTTTTATTTATTACGTTTCTGTTAATATAAAAATACTTAACTATATTATTTAAAATCGGGTGAGAATAATGCATCAATAGAAGGAGGAGATAGTCGGGGTTTGACCAAAGATTTATTATTAAATAAAAAGAAATTGGTGAACCAATGTGGATTTGTTTTTTCCAACGTTTCGGCCTGAATTTCTGGACTTCTTCAGAGCGATGGGAAGAACGAAGGGAGAGAGCCACTAATTGCGTGTTCTAACTCATTATTGAGTTCGAACCATGATTGATGTATCAATATTTTCTTTACTGTGTGTCATAATAGTGCCATTTACATTATCATTGTAATCACCAAGTTTATTCAATTATTTCCTTTACTTTTTCTTAGAACGAAAGGTTTTTAAGGTTCTTATACATTTTATTTTTGTTTATTTGAATAGTTTTTCTTTTTTTTTTTTTTTTTCTTTTTTTAAGGTTGTGAACTAGAAAGTCATTAAAGCCATTGGAATGTTTTTCGATTTTTGATAAATAGTATTTGTTGGTGCTCCGTTATTAGTGTTCTCCTAGTATTAATACAAGTTTGGAGTTTTAGGAAGCATGAGGATTGGGCTATTGTAAAGCAGTACTTGTGATAGATAAGGTTTATATATGATCAAGAGTCAAGTGGTAAAAGAACTCAGGTTTTTTCTCTTCGGTAACCAAATTTGAATAGCTTTAGGGGGACTCCTTTTTTATCCGCCTCATGAGGCACTAGAGGACACCTGGTAAGCCTTTACAAGGTGTTTTCATGGTATACTCATAAATGGTTTTCATATCCATTGCTCCATTTGAGGGCCGTTTCGCCCTGTACCTCATTCCTCTATCTTTGGAGGACTTGTGATTTCCTACATGGATATTTACTCTCTTATTGAAGTGCCCCATATATTCATGGGACCGTCTTTTTCCAATGTTCTAGGCAAAACCAGTATTACAAGAAATGCCCAGGGAGTCAGAAAATTCCCTGTGCATTTCTTCTAGATTTAGCGGGGGTTTACGTATCACAATTAATTCATTATTTACATACCAGTATTAGTTCCTTCGGGAGAAAATAACCTAATAATAACATGGATGTGCACATGCAACTTCAGTCCAGCTAGTAGGACTGAAGAACGAGGAGTCAAACACACCATATTTATAACACAACTACTTCAACAAAAGGTCCCCTTGATATGTACGTACAACTTACAAACGTTGTACGTGAAAAACATATAAATGTTGTATTTTTTAAAATAAAATACGTTATGGAAATGTGTTCACACATACTTCATGCTTATCTACTATACATAATATATACAAAATTAAATATAGAGGTTAAAAATTAAAAAATATAATTTAGAATTCATTTATTTTAACTTGTATTGATGAATTTGCTTTTGAGGATAAGTTTATGAAAGATTTTCAAAATAAGCGGTGAGAGTATACTTTGATGAGGAAATCAGGTTGACCTCTTCTGGAGTTTCCCCAATTCCCTACTTTATCCCAGTCCTCCTCCCGAACAGCTGTTGTCTTCCCGCGAGATATACATTTTCTGTGGCGCGAGGGGTCTCCCTTTCTGTCGAACGGTGGGACAATGGTTGGTGTTCAGTCTCCTTTCTAGCTTGATTGCGAGCGGAACAAACCGATTCTCCACACTTTTCCAGCTCCAGCCAATGAATGAATCCGACTATATCTTTTGTATTACGTCTTACTAAAACACCCCTAGAGAAAGTTTCATCCTTAATTAAACTATTTCTTTAAACATTTGTTTTCTTCTATAATTATATATTATATACCTGAAACTATGTGAGTTATTTAAAAATAAGACTTTCTGTCTTTTATTATTTCTTAAAGAAGTGAATGTCATTGCACTATTATAGTCATTTTCTCATACATATTCTTCATTTTTTTAGCTTATGCAGTTATCATAATAATAGGTATTTCTCTCTCTCTCTCTCTCTCTCTCTCTCTCACTCTCTCTCTCTCACTCTCTATTATAAATATTTTATTTG
>KZ806970.1:524764-560518 GCA_000696205.2 Oncopeltus fasciatus
CTCTCAAACTCTAAATTATAAATATAATAAATTCTGAGATTTGAGCAATCCGTCTTTAAAATTATATCTTTATCTATGTAAATAAATATGATGGGTTTTAATTTTTTTTTCTTTTTTCCTTTTTTGAATTAAACTGCATTTTAATTAATGACTAAATTTATGGTAACAGTTTTTAGAGTCTTTTTGCTTATATTTCTCCTATATCGTTTTTTAATACAATTTAAGATACTTATTTTAATTTGATACATTCTTTTACTCATATAATGAAAGTTCTGGCGTTTATAAACATTTTTGTAAAGATGAAAGTGTTTTCTATTAGTAGATATGATAAGTAACTAGCTTTGTTTATGGGTTGTGCCGTCCTAGGTTTTTTTGCGAAAATGTCAGTGAGTCTGTCAGTTGCTCGTTTTCGTTGTTGGTTTGTCCGTTCCAGTAAGAGTTACGTTCTGAATATGGTATCTCGTTGTGTGCACTAAGTTGTATTGTGTCTCCAAGAGTCTCCCTCACTCGGTGGGGTTAAGTCCGTTTCCGTGCATTCCCCCGCCATCCGTGTGTAATTGGAGTCGCGTTTGTTCAGTTTGTAGAGCGTATGATTTATTCGTATCTAGTTCTGTGTTTCCGTTCTGTTTGTGTCTGTTTGCATCTGTCGTGTCCATCTGTATGTCCCGCTGGAACTACACGGTTTACTCTTATTTTTACATGTGTGTCTTTCCTTTGTGTTGTCTATCCTTAGAACTGTGGGAATTCCTTTATTTCTAAATAATTTTCTATGTTTTATCTCCTGTTCAGATTAATGTGATTCTCCCAGTAATAAAATATTTCAATATTTAATTTTTTTTTTCCAGAGTTTAATAACAATATAATGCATACATGCAACTTCACACGCAGTTACTGATATTTTTCTGTTTTATTTAATCTTTTTAGTTATTTTTAATCGTCACTTGAATTAATTTATTGATTAATTTTTGAAGCTCCTATTTTTTTTTTGTTTTTTTGTTTTTTTTTTTTTGTTTTTATGCATATCAACTTCAGCATAACCTTGTTGAATGAAGGATATTCCTCATGAAAGTCAAATATTATAATGGTGCATTCAATTGTTTTTGTACAGTGATGCTGATAACAGGTTTATTCGCATACAGAGAGATGATAGAACTGCATCTTTTGCAGTTCGTTTTTAGTTGTTTTTTAGCTGCAATCTTATACTGTTGTCCAATCAGAAATTACTGCGGGAATTAATGTACAAAAGTGTGATCCTTTAGATCAATTTCATAAAGCTGTTCTCATTTCCAAATTAGTGGGCTCTGATTTCGGTCAAGATGCGATATGAGAAAGATTTTCCTTAATAGCAGATTTCAAAATCAAGTTATTCACGTATGTAACATGAAAACGTCGTTTGAAAAATTTCAACGGATCTTAACCTATCCTTCATTGAAGAAGGTAAAATTATTGGTAAATTTAAAATTTTGTGCGTATTTAGAGGACTTATCGTTCGTAATTTAAAAAAAAAAGTATAAAGAAATTCATTATTTAAGCTTTTTTTTGCAAACAGTATATGATGAGTTCGTTAATAGCTAAAATTGTAGGAGAGAAAAGGGGGTTTATATGGAGAATGAAAATTAATGTCAATTTGTAATTTGAATTACAAAATGTGACATTATGAATTACAAGTTTATAGAAGACAATATGTGTAAAATATAATGTTCGAAATTATGTCCTATTTTGTATTTAATACATTTACATATATAAATACATTATCGTAAATACATTTAAGTGTTTACGATATCAGCCAGTAAAGTTAAGTAGTTATGGCATATAACGGTCATGGTCCCCCCCTTTGGTAAATTCAATTTCTCATAATTGATTCTCTTTTCCATTCATCTTTGAGGAAAATCGAGAAATATGCTTCGACTACGCAGCTCCTTCGATTAGGCGAGGACTTTACGCCACACTCCTTTCGTTCTAGACACATCCACTCATCAGCCGTTTGATGAAGGGGCTGGAGAGAGTTTCTCAAGACTCTCAGACATGTGCAAGGAGAGGAGCCATCTCACGAGCTTACGTAAGTAGAACGCCCGCCTTATGGAGAGCTAGCGTTCGAGGGAAGTATATATAGGCTCTCCAGTACATAATATACATAGTCAACAAACAATACTAAATATTGGCTTTACATTCTGGAGACAAGTACTCTTGGTAATTATGCCTCTTTACCAAGCAGGAGTTTATCATTAATTTAAGTAGAATTTATCCAGTATAAATCTATCCATTATTGGGAGTTTTATCATTTTAAATACTTGTTTAAGTTAAAGTACTATATAGGAGTGCCTATTCATGTCAGGCAATCCTGATGCTGCGGGTTCGAATCCCACCCTGGGCTATCTTTTATTTATAAATAAAAGCTTGTACTGAGTCATGGGTGTTTAGAATGCGGTGGCAACCTGTAGATAACCGCTCCCTTCATTAATTAATTAATTAATCCCAAAGTGGTTAAAAGAGTGGCTAACACTATAAAAAAATTTTGAAAAATGTAGTAGAGTAAAAAAAAGTTATAAATAAAATTTATGGAATTTTACTTTATCAGTATCGTATTTCTTTAAAATCAATGTGCAGTTTTTCAATTTAATGTTGAAAAATAATAAATAAATTAGAAGACATAAGTCTAAAGTTCTTGTCCATATATATCTTAAATTGCCAAAAGAAAAGCTAGATGATTTTATTGATAAAATCCTCAGTTTTAAGGTTTCTAACATGCTTCTGTAAGCTTTGTTCAGTTGCTAACCAATTTCTGGGGAAAAGGTTTTCTAGCTATTGTTATGGGCTTCGGATCAATGATATAGATAGATTCGAGTTAAGTTATTATAACTAATAAACATAACTACTAATGACAATCCAACCTATTGCCCTCACTATAAACTAACTAATAAATACATAAATAAATAGGAAATATAAATTACTTACAGTAATTAACAGATATGTACAAATAAATGAATTATGCTTACTTACATAGAGGCCTTGAAAGAACTTGCTAATTACTGTCACTTAACATTTAACTGGCACTTAACTTGTTACTGGTATTGCAAAGGCTACAACCATCCCGAGGTACAAACATCTGAGACACGCGATATGAGCTAATTTTATAACTTATTCGTTGGAAGAGCCGAGGCAGGCCTGGAAAAGTCTAATAATTATTTCCGCGTAAACCTTATTTCATTTTCTAAAGCAAGGAAGCAGGTGCTATCCTTCAATTGCACTCGTCCCATACAGACCTTGTCTTCTCGTTACTTACTTTCTTAGTCCTTAACAATATTGACATAGTGCCAATGCTTCTAACCATATTATCTTCATTATTAGTAGAATTGCGAATTTTTTGTCATGTATACATTCTTAGGTACAGTTATTAATTATAATTTTAAGGAGAAATTTTTGTTTAGTATAATTGTAATAATATGGTGTACTTGAGTATAATTGTTTAGTATAATTGAAATTACTTGTTAGTTATGGCTTTATTTTCATATATATCTGACAATATACTTATACCTAACAATTTTTAGTTAGCTAAGTTAGGTGTATTGTTAGGTATACAAGAACTTAGGTGTAGAAGTTAAATTTTTACAATTACGTTGCATACAATTTTTCACAAAAATACATACTAAATAATTACACATATTGAGGAATGTAATTTTGCGGTTCCTCTTCTACTTAAACTACAGTAACAAATACCTCATTCAATTTTCTTTTAAAAAAACAAAACCGTTCTCTGAGTTTGTTGACTGCTAAAAGCAGGTGAGAGAGAGGGGGGACATTTTAAAGGCAGACCAAATTGAAAAGACATTATGAAGCTATCAATAGTGCGTTATTAATTTTATAGAATTATAAAAATCTCTTACTATTAATACTACATGTTATTAATATCTTTCTTATTAATGGTGCAGTATAGAATTTAATAGGTAATTGTAATGTTTTAACGCTTATTATTATTAACGATTTTACGAAGAACATATATTAATGAATAGTGAAAGTGAAAGAGATTGTAGTCTAGACCTAAGCTTATGGTCCTTGATTTTTTCCCGTTTTATCCTTTCTAGCCTTTTTAAGGTCAAAATAATCGTTCACTCTCACTTAAGTACGCCTTTTACAAAACTTGGGAAACCTGCCATTTTTTTTATTTTTTATTATATTTATTGGATGTAATTTATTTATAAAATAATTATACGAATAGTGTTATATATGGAAAATCATAATTACTTCACTATCTAATTAAATTATACAATACCCATTTCAATATGGTTACTAAATCATGCTAAATAAGGACATGAATTGCTAGAGCGTTACTTCTGGAAGTATAACGATGAAATTCGCACTGTTTACACCACTGGCGTGTGTTCGAGCTTGTTGATGGGATTCCCGTTGTTGCACAACTTGATTGCTATTTCTCGAATAAATATCAAGACATCAATATTGAATTATTTTCCAACAATAATCATTAAAGCAAGTCATTAAAAACTACTTTTTATAGCTCCAGAGTGCTGTTAACGGTGTTCAAGACAACCCTTCTACCGTGGCTGGCCGACAGTTAATTTAACCCGTTGATAATCCTATTTTTAATTAAGTTTGCCTGATATGGATAATGTTGGATTTAAAGCGTACTGTTCACGAACAGATTAGCATTTCCGTTAGTGCGGTGAGGAGGGGGGGGGGGAGAGTTGTTTTTTTCTAGCTCCCTGTATTATTTAAATAAACTTATTTAATTCCATAACTCAAATCGAGAATAAAAATCTATGAAGCAAAATGCGTTCAAGTTAATTTCTAACTGCGGAAAAAAGACTTCCCTGAAATTGTGAATTTTAACAATATTTTTTTACCACATTCAAATTCCGTTCGTTACCTTAGTTTCCATCTTTACTCACGACTTACATAGGAAGAACGTACTAAAATTAAAAGACAAGAACTCAATCGGCGATATGGACTTCTATACAGACTCATGAATAAGATCTCCAATCTTACGATTAAAACAAACTGACGCTCTACAAAACCTTATTACGACCAATCTGGACTTACGGAATAGAAATCTGGGGTGCTGCCAAGCCTTCCAACATCCAAGGAATCTAGTCATTTCAATCCAAAACCCTGAAAATAATTGCAAATGCTCCCTAATATGTAACCAATTCATCCTTCACCACGATCTTAATATTCCTTTTGTACAAGACTTAATTTCTTCCCGCTTCACCCTTTTCCACAATAAACTGCCATTCCATCCTAATCCACTAGCACATTCCATGTCTTCCAACTCCAACCCCTACAACCCTCCCTGTCGACTCAATCGAAGATGGCCCCGCGACCTCCTGGGGACATAATCTGTAAATAATTTGAGAGTGGTGTCACTGGTCCCCTCCTCTCCTCATGTGACTTTTAATAATGTCATTTTTTTTTTCTTTTATACATTGTTATCAAATTACAAAATGTTTTTATTTATTTTTAACATAGTGTAATATGTAAATAAAGATTATAAAAAAAAATTCATAACTGTAGAATTTAGAATAGTTAACAAAACAATAATATCAATTTCANGGGGGGCACATCGCTCGCAGGTTGCGGATGGTGGGGTGGGGGGAGGATCCTTTCTGAAAACTAGGGAGAGACTGGAAGTGGTTGCTGGAGAATTTTCCGCTTGCGTGCTCCAATAGGGTTGCTCCTAGCGGGGAGTGACATCGCCTTACGCTGCCTCGGATCGTTTTTCACTTAGCGCTAAGTAGCATGGAACGGTAGGCGAAGGATATCTGCCACAAAGAGCTAGGACAATAGGCCGCAGAAGAAAACTAACGGTTCGGGCACGGAGTCCAGGAATCTCTCGACGCACATTTATTTATATTCGTGCCAAATCATCAGACACCGTACAGAGTTTCTTACTGAGTAATGACAGTCTCACTCCCTCCCCCCTCTCTTTCTCTCAACCACTCCCTCTCACTCTCTCTCCCTCTCTCTCTCTCCCGCTCTCTCTCTTTGTCCATCCTCTCCCTCTCACTTTCTCTATCTCTCTCCCTCGCTCGCTCTCACTCACTCTCCCTCTCTCTCTCTCTCTCTCTCTCTCCCTCCCTCTCTCCCTCTCTCTCTCTCTCTCTCTCTCTCTCTCTCTCTCTCTCTCTCTCTCTCTTCCTCTCCCTTCCTCCCTCTCACTCCCTTCCTCTCTCCCGCTCTCTCTCTTTCTCTCTTCCTCTCCCTTCCTCCCTCTCACTTTCTCCATCTCTACTGCTCTCTCTCTTTCTCTTTCTCTCTTCCTCTCTCTCCCTCCCTCTCACACTCGCTCACTCCTTTCCTCTCTCCCGCTCTCTCTCACTCTCTCTCTCTCTTCCTCTCCCTTCCTCCCCCTCACTCCCTTCCTCTCTCCCGCTCTCTCTTCCTCTCACCCCCCCCCCGCCATACTCTCTCCCTCACCCTGTCACTCCCTCTCCGTCTCTCTCTTTCACCTTGATTGGGAGATTCCTGAGCTCTCATGATGAGATTTTACATCCCGAAAGCGCTCAGCTGTCTAATAAATAATCTTCAAAGTGTAGAAATATTTGTCAAATTGATACAACTCTTTATTATAATTGATACTTCCTCCCGTTACAAAGAAGAATTAGTCAAATGGCAGACCAAGCATCTTCGTTAAAGAACTAATTTCATTCACCAAGATTAGTGAATGAAATTAGTTGTATAACGAAGATGTCTTAATCATCGTAAATGCTAGTCCAAGTTATTTAAAAAACTTTTTTTGTTAACTTACTAAACAAATTGGGAAAGGTTAACTAACATAACTTCTCTTCCTCAAAACGTAAAAAGTGTAATTTCTTATCTAAATATAGGGAAAAAGTTAAAAAATTTGAATTTTTCAAATTGATAATAAATTAAATCTCCCGAACGATCATAATATACTAGTTATATAAGAGGTACACCATAAAAAGCATTCTCTCTTTCTCACTCTTGTACCTAAACTGGGAGGTTCCTGAACTCCGATGATGATCCCGAAAGCTTATCAGCTGAGCATTAAAAAGTTTTTTTTTTTTTTTTTTGGGGGGGGGGGTTAAGGACTCGTCAATTTGATGCAAACCTTTATATAAATATTGGTTTTTTTTTGGTGGTATTTAGTCGCACATAAATTTTTTAAACAATAATTGCAAGGGAATAGAAGAAAAATATAAACTGTCTCAGCCAGAACACGAACCAGGATCTCCTGAGATCCGGGCAGGCGTGCTAACCATTTACACCACCGAGACTAGCAAGATAACTTATTAAATTCCCCACACTCCTGCTGGGAGTCTAAACCTCTGAGTAAGACGTATACATCGTCTTATGCTCGAATGAGCTGACATTGTCAAGCTATATATCGACTCTTCGTTATTTACTTTGATTTATTGTTATAAATATTGTTTTTGTTGTGGAATTAAATCCTACATAAATATTAAACAATAAATGCAAGGGAGTGGAATAAATTGTTTACAAACCTTTGCAATTCCTTCCAAAGTACCAAGAGGTCCTTAGTTGGACATATATATGTGTGCATGTAGAGAGCTGTTGCTCAGAGCTGTACAGAATAGGCCCTTGCCTCGGGTGATGAAATTCCAAACCTCTGTGGAGAACAATAACTCCATTCAGAGAGTAAGGTCATCGGCCTATCTCCCATTGCAAGCCAAATCAGCAGTGAAAGTTACCACGCCATTACCGAAGGTGTTACACGTTTCTCAAAAGGTAAAGTACATGTAATCCTTCCAACAAACTCTGTCGAGGTGAGATCAGAGCAATCTAATGACTTATCCCCTAGAAAGTTTTAAGACATTTTATTTATCCCTAAGTTGTTTTTTCTAAATATAATTCATACTTAATTTTCAATGCAGCATCTTGGATAGAGTTACGAAGGGCAATCTATAGGTAGCTGTCCTATTCTAAACATCTATGGAATAGGAAAAACTATTTTCCGAAAAAACCTGCTCAGGGATGGACTCGAATCCCCATTTTATATCGTAAGAGTTCCGATGTGCTTAGCCCAGAGTCGCCTATGCTTCTCATAATTAAATTCCTTTTCGTTACATATATACATTAAAATTTTCATGAAAAATTATATATTTTTTATTTATTTTTGCCTTTCTTACAGGTCTGAAGTTAAACACAAGATACTTGCAAGAATAAAATTTTAAAACAATTATTTAAGAGTTTTAATGAACCCTCTTTACAGAAAAAAAAATCATGCTTATAGAGAGAGGTCTCGGATTCGTTTCTCCGCCCTAGAGTATATTTTACTTTTTCTAAATTATTCAAAACCAAATTTAAATTTGGAATATAACAACCACTAATAATACTTAAGAAACATTTAAGATGTTCTTCTAATTTATTATATTTGTAATTTATAATATTTCAAATTTATTATATATGAGATGGTCTTCTAATTTATTATATTTGTACAAAGAAGAGCAAGAGTTTCAACTATGGGTAGAACTCTACAGAAAATTACTGTTAAAGTCTTATTAAAATGATAAAGGAGCATAACATCTATCAATTTAAAATTTAGTTTATATTAAAATTTTAAACATTTCAATTATATAAAATTTAATGAGATTAAATTTAAAGATATAATATGANAAAAAAAAAAAAAAAAAAAAAAAAAAAAAAAAAAAAAAAAAAAAAAAAAAAAAATGCCAATGGATATAGAGTCGTAAACCCCGCTTTGGCTTTCAACCAACTCACATTTTGTAATACTATTTTTTATTAATAATAAATAGATTACAACTTATTATTATATTAATGGTAAATTTTGCTTTCAAGATATTGTTCTTTATTCGTTTAGTCTCATGCGACATATGCTGTATCTCTGCCGTTGTGAGTATCTAAGAGAGACACTTACAAGGTTGCCTTGAGAAGCTGCCAAACAGCATCTTGTCCAGGCCTTAACCAGGGTGAAAGCCTCCTGCTGTTTTTGCCGAAATCCTCGGCTCTTTGTGCTCGGGGCTAGATAAGGAGAGATAAGGAGAGGGCGGGAGATGATAAGAGAGGAGGCTGTGGATCGCGTGTCCAACAGCTGGTGGAATGCCATTTAGTGCTGCACCGACCGACACTTTCCATGGGCTCTTGCAGCCGTGTATGCTTTCTCGTCGCCTGCATTTGAATATTCTCTTTCTGTGACGCGTCACTCACACACACTCTCTCTCTCCCTCCCTCACTCTCTCAAACTCTCTCTCTTCTCCTCTACTCTTCTCTCCTCTCATCTCTCTCTTCTCCTTTCAGTTATATCATAAAAGGTCGACTCATTAGCTCTTGACTATCAGATGTGACCATCGGAGATCTCTCCATACAACACTATCGCCCTTATGATGACTTACAAATTAATAGGCAATATTAAAATTATTACCCAACATTTTTGGAGTATTTTCACCTTTATATGGTATAAGGACAAAATAATTCATTTAAGCTCATTCAAAAATAAATAAATCCTAATTCTTATACTTAAGAATATTCTGTTCATAGAATAGAATACTCTTAGCTTCGCACAATTAATTTATTTTTGAAATTTCAAGATTTATGATATCATTTTCAGAGCTTAGCAATTTTGTGGATAAATCAGGGATGTTACAAGGACTCAGAGAAAATATGTATGAAGCTTTGAGTTGGCAATTCTTAATCTGAAAATATCCTATTCGTCATTGTAAATTCGCTTCATAAATATTCATTTTTTTTTGTATTCCCTTGGAAATGTTCTTATTCTTATAAATAATTTTTTGTGGTATATAATCCCACGTAAATTTTAACGATTTTTTGTGCAAGGGAACATAATAAAAAATCTAAATGTCCCAGCCAGGACACGAACCTGGATCTCCTGCTATCCGGGCCGGTGCATTTTCCATTTATGCTACCGAGACAAGTCTTATAAGTTATTAAATTCCCCGCACTAATGTCGAGTGTTTAACCTCCAAGGCCGACGAATATATCGTCTTATGCTCTAAAAATTCCCTTGCACCAAAAATTGTTAAAATTTACGTTTAACAATTTTTAACAAATTGGGAATTTAATAACTTATCAGACTTGTCCTGGTAGCATAAATGGAAAACGCACCGGCCCGGATAGCCAGGTTTGAGTCCTGGCTGGCACAGTTAGATTTTTTATTCTGTTCTCTTCCACTAAAAATTGTTCTTATTCTAAGTTTTGTGAGAATTTCCACTAATACTAAGACTAATGTTCTCTGTAATAACTACAAGGAAATAAATAAATTTCCATTGTTACAGCTTTATAGACATTTTATAATCAAATGAAATGTGACGAATGGGTTTAAACTGATTCTAAATTACAGATGTTGGTTATATAAGAATTGCAATAAGATAAATTGATTGGCATTCTTTCTTGAAACAACTGCCTCCGATTGAGATGTGATTAATGATTGGTCCTCATTCGATTAGAGGAATTGTTTATTACCACAGATACCTCCTTGCCGTGAAGAACAATTATTTTTCCGAATTCCAAATCGGTATTCCTCAGAAAGATATAGTTGCTGCTCTGTTTCAGCTTGGCGAAGACATTGCAGACACTCTCTCCGACAACTACCTCTCCTTTTCAGTCTACTGCAAATCATTTCAGCTGTAAGTTTTTCTACTACGCAACGAAAGTTTTTCAAGTTTTAGTTATACTTTGTTGATTGTCCAATGGTTCTTACAGTGACCTGATTTTGGCTCGGTCCACGCGTATTCCCAGGTGTAGACAAAAAGACCCGAATTCAAATTTCAAGCAGTTTCATAGGGAATTATAATAGAATCCAGATGATTATTCATGGCCCTGATTGGTTGAATTGGAAAATTAAACTTTAAATTCTTGAATGATTGGGAATTTTTTATTTTCATGAATTTTTACATTCATGAATTTTGTTTTCCAGCAGAAAAGATGTGTTGACATTAAGGAACAATATTTCTTATTTTTAAGAGAGTTTTGTTTTCTTTAATTCCTTCAGCCAAGACAAGTATTTTGATTGTTTTTTTGGTTTTTTTTTGTAATACCCATTTTCAATCTACCCCATCTACTAATCTTGGAAATATGTTAAAGTTTTCTCCTTAAAATGTGTTGCACAAAAATAAGGTGGACCCAAAAAGGAAAATAAGGTATATACAATCAAGAACTTATTTATTTAATTTCAAATTTTATTACTATTCCACAAATTATGTGATGTAAAGGTGTTTCACAAATTTCACGAGTAGCCGCTATTTTCTATGATGCTTTACGAAGATTTCTAAAGAGTTAGGTCACACATAATCAAATGTCTCGTACCTAAAATAAGTTGGGAAAATAAATAATTATAATGTGCAGAAAATACACTACAATGTAAATAGGACCTTTTATTTTTATATTTGTGGTTTCATGTGACACTTATTTGCATTTGACCGGACCTCAGATATCTATTCCTGTCTTATGCATACTCATACACAGGGTGATCTATTATGTTCCGAACCCCCGCTGCTAATTTTGGAGGACATTCAATTTTCTTTTGATAATAAACTCCCTTAGACCTCTTTTCACTTGATGACTAATGAGTTTTATCGATCAGAGGGATTCTTATTCCAGTAAAACACTAATGGGATGACAGTTTTCCCTCATAGAGCACAATAAACTCCCGTTAGTACACTAGCGCAACGACTATAACGCACTCTTGTAGAAATCTTTGGAACTAATAGAACCGAAAAATAATTTCAAGGCCAAGGTTTTGAATAAAATACTTTTGGTGTGCGAGCCACGTACTCTAAACCCTACACTAGTGAAGATTCCTATAAATTCCGTTAAACAGTACTAATTATCTCACTTAACTCACTAAACTTAAACTAATGATTACTTATATCTGTTATAAGATGATTGGAAAACTTGAAAAAAAAAGCAAACCTTTTGCTAAGAATTTTCTTAGGTATATTTTTTCGAATCCATGTACTTTTTCTCCACAGAGTAAAATTTATTCGAACAATCTGAAAGTTACACTTTTAAATTAATATTTGTATTTCTAAAATAAACGCAAATTAACTAGTTAATTAATGAGTTAATTAACTAGTTAACTAATTATCTTTAATGAGATATCTAGCTCGTTCTGGTAGTGTAATGGTTAAGCACGCCGGCCCGGATAGCAGGAGATCCAGGTTCGATTTCTGGCTGGGACAGATAGATTTTTTATTATGTTACCTTGCACTAAAAATTGTTAACAGTTAAAATTATATTAAAACTAGAAAATAGAATAATTCCCTCTCATTAATTGTTCAAATTAACTAGATGTAGTTTACTCAAAATTCATAAACACCTGCTTTATTTACTAGTTCATATTTATTAGCATAATTTTGATATTTTGTTTATATTTGATCCTTAATCTATACGCATTAATCTTCCTCAATTATTAGTTATTTTCTCTTTTGCCAACTTGTGATACTGATTAAATGTCTTTAATTACAAAGGAGAGATTTTTTGACCGTAGATATTATTCTTAGATGATTTTAGTTGGGGCTCGGTCAAGGTAGATCCAAGAAACACAAATTTAAAGAATGTATTTTTTAATAAAGGATTATATGCCGAAGTTTCGGCTTACATTGTAAGCCATTTCAGGGCTATCTCCCACAGTCATGAAAATGTGAACTTGGGGACGTGACGTCTCTCTCGTCTTCATGATAGCCCAGAAGATGGCTTACAATGCAAGCCGAAACGTTGGCAGATAATCCTTCATTAAAAAAATACATTTTTTTATTTGTGTTTTTTTGGATCTACCTCGACCGAACCCCAACTAAAATCATCTAAGAAAAGTCTTTAATCATACAATTTCTTCCTTATCAACCTTAAGAAATCGGTTAAAAAATATGCTTTCTTTAACTCCTCCATTTTGTATTTAAACAAACTCCACATCAGTATAGCACAAGTTTCAAAATAAGAACGCATCGTCGTTTTCTTCCACATTATTTTCTCCCTTAAATAAATAACTTTCTCTGTCTATTACATATCGTAGTTTTCTGCTGTTTGTTTTTTCTTCTAATTTTTAAATGAATATTACATATATTGAATTACCAAAGCAAAGTATAACCTACATGGTTATATGTATTTGTTACTTACAAATACCGGTGAAGAGATAGCAGGCGGACCTGGAATTCACTGTGGGGTGTGGGTTTGTGGGTGGGTTGAGGGAGAGCTGGCTCTAGGGCAGCGGGTGGGGTAAGAGTGACCCAGAGGAGTGGAAAGCCGAAGAAGAGGACGGTCCCGTTCCAGGGTGACCGCTCCAACCCCTTGTCACTTTCACAGGCAAACCCGAGTAAAACCTCCCCCTCAGACAGCTTTTACTTTTCCCCCATTGTCGTCGGGTTATCCAATGACAGAGCGATACACAGTAGCAGCCATTACGCCACCCCGACGAAATCATTAGGATTTTCCCACAATCTACATGTAACTTCCAGCGCGTATTTATGAAATTGTAGCTCATGGGATCCGTTCGGGTCTCGCAATCCTGGTACTGTGGGTTCGAATCCCTCCCAGAGCGAGCTTTTATTTATTAGTAAAAGCTTGTCCTGAGCCATGGATGTTTAGAATGGTAAGACAACTTGTAGACTACCCCCTCCCTCCAAGTGGTTGGATGGGAGGCTAACACTTGAATAAAAAATTTTAAAAATCTGAAACTGCAGAAAGTTCATCTCTCTTACTTACATTACTTTATAGGTTATTGAAAGTCTTAAACAATTAATGAGAGGGAATAGAATACAAAAAATCTATATGTCCCAGCCAGGAATCGAACCTGGATCTCCTGCTATCCGGGCCGGCGTGTTTCCATTATACCACCGGGACGAGCAAGATTTCCAACACGCTAGCGAGAGCCTAACCTACGAGAAAGACGAATACATCTTATGCTCGAAGGAGCTGACATTATCTAACTATTCATCGACTCTCGTTATTTACTTTTTATTTTCATTTGTAAATATTAATTCAGTTGTGGTTTATTATCCAACGTTATGTACAGTAAATCCCAGTTTAGCAAAGCAGCCCTCGCAGTAATTCATTCCACATCTTCCAAAGGAAATAATAATATCCATAAAACAGAAATCACACCGTTACACTCGTGTTAGAGCATTTGTAGTGGACTAGNTGGCTGGGACAGATAGATTTTTTTATTCTATTCCCTCTCATTAATTGTTTAAAATTTACGTGGGATAATAAACCACAACCAAATAAATATTCATTATTGAACGTCTTTTAACTCAGTCTGATTTAAAGTTTTCTATTAAATTAAATTGAACTATTAAACTATATTTTACATGCTAATTAAAACTACACTCATCTGAAGCGTAAGGGTAAATTTAAAAAAAATAAATGTATGGCTTCCTCTAAAATACCTCTCTCCTTGTTTTAGTGTGTTAGCTATGTATTTACTATCAATGCTAAATCTTGATTCAGTATTATCCACTATATCGATATTTCTTATAACGCTCTCTATTCAGGTATTAATTTTATTGAAATTATTATCGTGATATACTGCTTTGTTAACCGACATTTAAACTATACTTAAATCCTCTGATGGCTGGGAAAAGAATAACTGTAAATTTATCTGTATACTCTTTCTGTTCAGTTGAAATTCACAACATAAAAAATTATCTTCATTAAAGGTATAAAATATAAACCTAGGCAGAATAATACTTAAGTACATTATTGTTTAAGCAAACTTCATTTTTTCAAATAATTTTGAATAATAAATATATATTTTGATAAAGCAAAAGATGAAAAAAAGAAAGAAAAGAACTGGGTCGAGGGCGAGAGGCTTAGAGGGAGACTTTAATTTTTAACTTTAAATTTAAAAATTTTAAATCTTAATATCTTTATTATTATTAGCCTTACAAAAACATTTGTGAAGCAAAATTGTTGTAAAATGTATCTAACATTTTATTCTATAAAATTATTAAAAAATATACCTTATGACATTTATTTAAGAAAGTTTAAATTGCTGTGTGGTCCCTCTTATATGACAATACATAATACATTTTATGGTCATTATTCTCTCTGGAAAGTAAATTAAATTTTCATTAGATCCATCTTTCATTCAATATGGGAATATGTTTAGAATATGCAGCCCTTGCCAGAGAAATTATTTTACACAATAATCTACCCAAGAAATTGCCCAGAGATTATATAAAAAATAAATGAAATTGTTTAGGGGTGACGTTAACACTGAACGACCATAAGGTTGTCAAAGTCTTCTCTTTATAGATATGGCTTCCGAACTTAATCTTCAGGTATTGGGATATTCTAGCTCTATTAGACATGAGATGCTGGCTCGACAAATTTCCAAACACCATAAAGAAAAATACTTCAAATATCTATAAAATCAGTGAATTAATTTATGGTAAAATTAACACATTACTTGTCTCCTAGGAATGTATAATATTTTTATAAAATAGTTGTATTTCCGAGTCAGGATAAGGAATAAAGGATCAAACGCATTCCTTCGTAAGACTTTTGCCCAGTATTGGAGGTACACCCACGACATGCAAACTAGTGAAATCAAGAGTGCAGTGGCGACCGTCAAACAGCTGACCACAAATAACTTTCTCCAGCTTAACGAATGAAATATGTGTTTATATATGTTTACTTTTGCGCACAGTAAAGTACATAACTTCAATTCCTTTTGTGTACTTTGGATTTCATTTCTGAGCAAATTTATTTATTTATTACGTATGAAGAGTTGGTACAGTGATTGTTTATTTTATTTTTTATTTTTTTAAAAGCTAATAGTGATTTCGAAGGAGTTCTTCTTTTCTTAAATTTTAACATCACTTACCGGTAAAAGGTTTTCTTCTCTTTTAAAATATATTTTATCAAGTTTGCATACCAGTATCTTATCTCAATATTTTATCTGATAAGCAACCTAGTAGTTCGTATTTATTGATGGATTTTAATAACTTAATTCAATATTAACAAAAAAATATATAATTCTAGGAATCTTGTTTAGTTTTCAATAATGTTTTCTTAATTATTTTTAATAAAAAATATGCAAGTGAAAAAATACAGCAAAATAATGTTGACTTTTAAATCCCATCTTTTTTTTTTTTTTTTTTTTTTTTTTTTTTTTTTTCTTGCTGTGTTAGCCTCCCTTGCAACCACTTATAGGGTCATTGGAGGGAGGGGCTATCTACAGGTTGCCACCCCATTTTAAACACCCATGGCTCAGGACAACCTTCTATATTATAAATAAAAGATTGACCTGGGCGGGATTTGAACCCGCTGCGTCAGGATTGCGAGACCCGTACGGATCCCCTNTTATAGTTACTTACTAAAATAATTAGAATTACACAGGGATTTAAAATCAAGTGTGGTAAATATTTATTGGAAAAAAAGTAAATTTGAAAAATCCAAATTTCTGTGCAAAATATAAGGTAATTCATTTAACCTCATACCGTAGAAATATATTTCTCGAGTCATCAGACTGCTATAAAGTCTATAAAAAATGAGAAAATATATCATGCACTGCCATGAACCATATGAATAAAAGAAATCAGATTCTTGAATGGCGTTTGTAGCATTCAGATCAAAATATCTTATAGTGTGACCCCCCCAGGAGAAAATTTAGATATAAACATACGTAAGAACGTCATCGAGAGTTACACGACAAGGACGGTTGCACGCAGGTTACACGACGTGGAAGAAGGCTCCACAATTGGCACATGAAGTTATGAAGCTAAACATGTGGATGATTAGTGCTGATGATCAGACGTTGTGTAGTGTGAGAGGGAATATCATTCATATCTTAGCTTTTCCCGAATCCATCTCCCATCCTGCAAACGAGGATCGCTGTACACTGGGATGGGATATCCACATGTTTATTTTTAATGGCGTGTCAACCTTATATATAGTTCAAATAGCTGTAAAATCAGTGAATTTATCATTGACGTTGAAAAGCATACAGCACAAAAATGATAGTCATTGTGGAGAGAAAAAATGCAGATCAAATGTAGAGTTTTTGACCGCGGAGATTGTTTATAGAGAATTTTTTCGGTTTCAGTAAAGGTTGATCCAAACAAATAATATAAAAATATAAATTAAACAATAAGTTGATCGGGATAGATTTATGGTATAATTAACTTATTTTAATTGTTTATTGGTTATTATTTCATCAAACTGCTGAAAGTTTGTGTAAATTACTTACTTTCCAGGATAAAATCTCTGAAAATACCAGAAAAAATTCTGGCGATACGTCGTATACAAATATAAAAATAATAAAATGGAATAATTTTAATACGTATATATTTAATAATTCGACAGAACTAATGTATTCTTTTCAAGTTTTAATATAATCTGTTAACAATTTTTAGTGCAAGGGAACAGAATAAAAAATCTAACTGTCCCAGACAGGACACGAACCTGGATCTCCTGCTATTTGGGCCGGTGCATTTTCCATTTATGCTACCGAGACAAGTCTGATAAGTTATTAAATTATATTCGTCTGCCTCAGAGGTTAGACTCTCGACACTAGTGCGGGGAATTTAATAACTTATCAGGCTTGTCCCGGTAGCGTAAATGGAAAATGCACCGGCCCGGATAGCAGGAGATCCAGGTTCGTGTCCTGGCTGGGACAGTTAGATTTTTTATTCTATTTCCTTGCACTAAAAATTAGTAAAATTTACGTGGGATTAAATACTATAAAAATAATATTTATATAATCTGTTAACGATTAGTCCTGTAGCATGTCTTCAAAAATAGTGGTATACCCTCATTCCCACTCAATATTATATTATATCACGAAAAATAACAATTTATGGCTTCAAAACATGCAAATATAACTAAAACTTGTACTCAGTTATTTAAATGATAGTTCAATGTAATGTAATCCATAAATATAAGCTTTGATTCACAAGCTGCTTCGGATATCTGCATATATAATGATTTCATTAAAAAATCAGTGGTACCTAAAATAACTAATAAAATTTCGTTTTTTAAAAAATCGGTTTATTAAATGTAAAAGTTGTTCGTACACTTAGAACAACATGGTAACTAGGTTATTTTTCACAGACTTGTGGGATTTGGCGCAACCCATTCTGGTAATGAAGACACCAGAGTAATTAATTTGGCATCAAGAAGCAAGCGTTGAAGCAGGGTGTGGGTGAGCCGCTATTCGACCCAGAACAAGATAGTTCGACACACACACACACACAGACAGGCAAAAAACTGTTCTCGGCATATAGCCACCTAAGAAATGTGTCGTGCACTTGCGAAATGGGGAGGCTGTAACATTTATCGGCGAGGAAGGATCTCTTTATCCACCACCAAAGAATTTTTATTAGACTTCTCCAAAGTGCATCCAAGGCCTGGATTTGGAACGTTGGATGACGCTGAGAATGGTGTTTTATTATGTATATATATATTATATATATATCTCATACCTTATATTCTCCGTCTTCATTGGTTTCTGTACATCATCTCCATGTACAGAAACCAATGAAGACGGAGAATATAAGGTATGAGAGTTCTATATTCATTGGTGGTAGAAATAATAATAACCCTTTAGATTATTTACCTGACACAGCTAGTCAAGCTAAGGTATTACTAACACGCATGCTTAACAAGACTAGACAGCTACACNTTTTTCTTTTTGTGTGTGCACTGCACTCTTTATCCCACCTGTTCTTCATTACTATATATAGTAATGAAGAACAGGTGGGATAAAAATGAAAAAAAGACTAAAAATAATCTAAAATTATTACTAAAATAATAAAAAATCATCAAAGACTAAAAATAAAAATTAATTTAGTAGTGTTGTATTATTTCACGTAAATTATAAACAGGAATAGGATAAAAAAATCTATCTAGCTAGATAACTTAATTCCCAACACGCTAGCGAGAGCCTAACCTACGAGAAAGACGAATACATCTTATGCTCGAAGGAGCTGACATTATCTAACTATTCATCGACTCTCGTTATTTACTTTTTATTTTCATTTGTAAATATTAATTCAGTTGTGGTTTATTATCCAACGTTATGTACAGTAAATCCCAGTTTAGCAAAGCAGCCCTCGCAGTAATTCATTCCACATCTTCCAAAGGAAATAATAATATCCATAAAACAGAAATCACACCGTTACACTCGTGTTAGAGCATTTGTAGTGGACTAGTCTTAAGAGAGGTCGGCGGTAGACGGTGGACAAACAAATTCATTCACTTTCCACATTCGCGAAACGAGAAATGCCAATTATTATTGCCCAAAATTCTTCATTTTAACACTGAAATATTGCTATAGCCAGAAATAAAATTAAAGAAATACTTTACTTACCTTAGATTTATTGAATACAATTATTTTAATAAACTATTCAAAATATACAGTTCTTATTTAAGAATAACTTATTTATGCTATTATTATGAATATTCCCGTAAAGTATAATTTTAAATTTCTTAAGTAATTTTAATTAATTAATGTTTTTAAAGTTTCTATACTTAGTGACTCTGAAGTGTTCAATTATCGTTACTTACTAAAATAATTAGAATTACACAGGGATTTAAAATCAAGTGTGGTAAATATTTATTGGAAAAAAAGTAAATTTGAAAAATCCAAATTTCTGTGCAAAATATAAGGTAATTCATTTAACCTCATACCGTAGAAATATATTTCTCGAGTCATCAGACTGCTATAAAGTCTATAAAAAATGAGAAAATATATCATGCACTGCCATGAACCATATGAATAAAAGAAATCAGATTCTTGAATGGCGTTTGTAGCATTCAGATCAAAATATCTTATAGTGTGACCCCCCCAGGAGAAAATTTAGATATAAACATACGTAAGAACGTCATCGAGAGTTACACGACAAGGACGGTTGCACGCAGGTTACACGACGTGGAAGAAGGCTCCACAATTGGCACATGAAGTTATGAAGCTAAACATGTGGATGATTAGTGCTGATGATCAGACGTTGTGTAGTGTGAGAGGGAATATCATTCATATCTTAGCTTTTCCCGAATCCATCTCCCATCCTGCAAACGAGGATCGCTGTACACTGGGATGGGATATCCACATGTTTATTTTTAATGGCGTGTCAACCTTTGGCCAGGGAGATATTTTATAGAAGCGGGAAGAAACAGAGAGTCCGGGACATTACCCAAGAGTCCATTCCTTGACAATAGGTTCTGGTGAGGTGTAATGTATTGTTAATGCGAAAAGTTGATATGTGGATGTAGATAGTAATATCTGTGTGCTAGAAAACTATGAAATTTATAAGAAAGAAAAAATCAAGAGAGAATGTAAAAGGAACGTAATACTGAAAATGCATCTAAATAAGATTTAATAGCCTGCCCTCTTTCACAAAATCGTTGACCTTATCGTCATCGGATAGAATTTCACCTATAGACCCATTTAAGTTATATTTCTTCCACATGTCTTTCTGTTTAAGGGGGTTAATCCTGCAAGAAGTGACTCACTCAACCTTCCTAGCCAGATGAATTGTAGCTATTATTCGTAGCAATTTATTTCCTTTTTCAATAATATTCATTGAATAGTGTTGACTTTTTTACAAATTTATAAGATATAATGGCAAGGAAAATCAATAAGATCAATGAGGATAAAATTGCGTATATATCTTATTCACTGATATTTTCTGAGTGAATCATAGTGAAGGAAAAAAAAAATTACAATACATTGTAACTTAATAACAACTAAAAAATTCTATCTCCTTTGAAATGGAAAAAAAATTACAATACAATAAGAAAAAATTGTGATATTCCTTACCTTCAAGTTTTCTTATGAAGAGCAATGTCAGGTTATATTTTAGTCCTTGTTTTGATTTACTACGGTGTTGTATAACTGATTTCCTTATCAAATTAAGAACTATACTATAAATAATCTAAAGGGTTATTATCACTACCAATGAATATAGAACTATCATACCTTCTATTATCCGTCTAATTTATTTGCCGTTTCCTCTTCCGGGTTGGACCGTGTCAAGTTTTTGATATTTGCCGAGCTTTCGCACATCATGTGATGGCTTCTTCATTGAATTCTCTTTTCAGCCCTGAAGATGCCATGATGTGCGAAAGCTCGGCAAATATCAAAAATTTGACATGGTCCAACCCGGAAGAAGAAACGGTAAATACAACTGACGACCGTCGAAGCCTACGTGAACATCTACAGTAATTTCTTACTGACAAGGATTTGACAATTTTACAATAATATTGTTTGTTTTTTATTCGTCGTCGCTTCTATTCGTCGCAAATCTTTTTTATAGTCGATCTCTGTCGCCGATATTTGTGCTCGTTTTCGCGATCTCCGTCGTCGCGGTCCAAGTCAGCCAAGATATCTGTTCTTCCACTTTCGAGTATACAACCAATGGACCCCAAGATGGCTGTCTGCTGGCTGACGACCGATGTTTGCTCTCGGATGACCATCGCCATGGTACTCCCCCGAAGATCCCGTCCGTCAAATCCGCCTCCTCTCCCTCGGCTCCACGGATGATTGCTGCGTGGTTGCATTCCTCGCGGTCCAAGTCAGCCAAGATATCTGTTCTCCCGCTTTCGAGTATACCACCAACGAACCCCAAGATGGCTCTGTGCTGGCTGACGACCAATGTTTGCCCTCGGATTACCATCGCCATGGTACTCCCCCGAAGATCTCGTCCGTCAAATCCGCCTCCTCTCCCTCGGCTCCACGGAGGATTGCTGCGTGGTTACAATCCTCACGGTCCAAGTCAGCCAAGATATCTGTTCCCCCGCTTTGCAGTATACCACCAACGAACCCCAAGATGGCTGCATGCTGGCTGATGACCAATGTTTGCCCTCGGATGACCTTCGCCATGGTACTCCCCCGAAGATCCCGTCCGTCAAATCCGCCTTCTCTCCCTCGGGTCCACGGAGGATTGCTGTCTGGTTACATTCCTCGCGCTCCAAGTCAGCTAAGATATTTGTTCTCCCACTTTCGAGTATACCATCAATGAACCCCAAGATGGCTGTATGCTGGCTGACGACCAATGTTTGCCCTCGGATGACCATCGCCATGGTACTCCCACGAAGATCCCGTCCGTCAAATCCGCCTCGGCTCCACGAAGGATTGCTGCGTGGTTGCATTCCTCGCGGTGTCCCGCATACACCTGCCCTCGCCCCGGGTACCGTTAGGACCCGCCGACTCCTTTCTCTCGCTCCCACTCCTCCAGCTTCTTCCAGGGGGACCATTCTTCACTTTTATCTCTCTTTCCGTAAAATCCCTAATACATGACTTATCGCACCTAAGTGTTTCCCACAATTCATCAAGTGTTCCCCGCCTATTTCGTAAAACATCTCAAATATGGAATGAGTTCAACATACATTCCTTAAGTAATTAATTTGGAAAAGGTAATGTCCTAAAAATTTTTGCACTCATTTCTCTTTATTATTTTAAAGTCAAAATGACATATTTTTATTTCATACGTTACAGAAATTCAAGCTTTTTTTGCCTTCTGGTATTTATTTATTTTCTTCTCATTTTTATCTTATATATAACTTTTTTTCAAACTATCCTATTTTCGACTTTTGATTAGTTGTTTTCTTGTTATGTAAAACTAAATAAAATAAATATTTTAATATATAAAATTAAAACTATTAACATATAATGTGTATGTATCTAGATAATCTAATTTAAAAAAGCAATGTATTTGACCCTATCAACTATTAATAATTACTAGGACAAGATAGAAGTTACTTTCTCATAAAACTCTTTCTAAGAGTTTAACCTTATAAGCTTTTTTTCATTGTTTTGTTCAAATTGTTTTTAATATGTTAAATATAATAAATAAATTTGATGAAAATAATAATAAAAACATAAAAGCTTTATTGATTGAGGTCAGTAAAGAGCTTATATGGATGTGTATATCTACAGTGTATAGTATGAACATGATAGGCCTGAGCACATTGCCCTTTGGAACACCCGCTGCCAAAAGCTTAAATTTCCAAAGATATAACTTAAGAATTGTAATTCTTGAAAAATTTGGGGATTGACTTAATTATTGAAAATACTGATTTAAGCAGAGGTGACAATAGACAAAGCTTTTTTTCTTTTCTTTTTTAATAAAACTTTTTTCTTTCAATTACTTTTACTGATTACTACGGACATAATAATGTAATATTTTTTTATTATATTTATATCAAAAGAAGTTAAGTTGATAATAGGCATTAAGTGTTGTAGATAGTACACAAACTTAAAATAATTTTAGAAATTACTTATCATACCTTTAAAAAAAAGTTTAAAAACTAGAGAGTGTTTTCATAAATAATTTGTATTATATTATTAGGAACGACCTCTCCAAAATGTAGTTTGATATTTAATTGATTTTACTCGTTTTATAGGAAAAATAAAAATATTTCAAGCGCAATTATTTTCTTTGTAAAGAAATTCAATTATAATTTAGTTAATTCAATCTTTGGATTCATTATTTATATTACAGACGTTTGAATTTATACTTAATGTTTCGTACTTGGTGAAATATTACTGACCCTATAAGATGGGTCATTTCACATTTTCGGGATATACTTGGGATAACTCTGTCGTTAGGGGATCAGAGGGGTAACGTCACGACCCATCCTCGGCTCGAGCTAACGGTCAAAGTCCGTGGTCTGTGAGGACCAAGTCTTCGGCGGCGGCGGTGGCCCGATGTATTTGGCGCTCCTCGCCAGAGAGAAAGGCGGGAGTCCTTGGAGACTTGCATCACCTGTCCGCCCCAGGATGTGGCTTAAGAAATCCATACCGGCAACCTGCTTCTGATGTCAGATCCGCTTTCGGTAGCAAGCCATTCTGCTACAGCGAAATAACAGTGAAATACGATAATAAGAGCAGGTATAATGTCTGTACATGTCTAACCTACGCTTTTCTTATTAACAGTGAAAATTGTGTTGTTTTCATGTATGGGATTCGTTTATGAATGAACTACAAACATCCTAAGCCTTCTTAATCCTTCCATGAATATAAATACTATAATTACTCTTGGAAAAATAATACCCACAACCAAAAATTATACCGAAGTATCAGCTTTATTAGTCACCAGATGCTCTCTATAAAGCTAATAAATATTTTTGTTGTTGTGGCATTTAATTTTAAATAATAAATGCAAGGGAATAGAATAAAATATCTGTTTGTCTCAGCTATGACTCGAACCAGGATCTACTGCTTTCCGGGCCAGCTTGCTAGCCATTACACAACCGAGACTAGCCAGATAACTTATTAAATTCCCAGCACTAGTGTCGAGAGTCTAACCTCCGAGGCCGACGAATATATCGTCTCATGCTCGAAGGAGCTGACATTGTCTAGGTATTTATTAGACTCTCGTTTTTTACTTTTTATTTCATTTTATAAATATTGTTTTCCATGTGGTATTTAATCCCACGTAAATTGTAAACAATAAAGAAGCCCTGACTGAGTCAGATAGATTTTTTATTCTATTCCCTCGCATTAATTGTCTATAAATCTAAGTTTAGCCTTCAATAATAGCTAGTTAAAGTTGAAGTAAATTTAGATACATAATTTATCATAATAAATATGTATAGCTTTATATAGATAAAAATGGCATACAAAACTCAGACGGGAATGCGGAAAATGTTGGTCAGCTAAAATTTGGAGATAGTTGACTGTTGAACTCTCTTTTATAAGATTTTTTCGGATTCAGTTTTGGCTATTTGGCTAAAATTTAGGCTGAAACGTTTGTAACAATAAAAGTTTTTTTATTAGATGCTTTTTGTTGGGGTTCGTTCAAGGTAAATCCAAAAAAATACAAATTCTAAAAATGTGTATTTTTTAAATTATCTGCTAACGTTTATTATGACAACTCTATATAATAATATTGTAAATCATTTAATTTTTTTAGTTTTTATTCTTATTTTTATTTTTTATTTTTACGACATTGTATTTTAAACGGCCCTGAAGATGGCTAACAATGAAATCCGAAACGGTAGCAGATAATTTTTTTTTTTTTTTAACCACATTTTTAGAATTTGTATTCCTTGGATTTACCTTGACCGAACACTAACAAAAAAACATCTAATAAAAAAGTTTTTGTTATTGCCAACGTTTCAGCCTAAATTTTAGACTTTATTTAAGACATAAACATACAAACAAAATATAAAACCAGATCTTACTAAAAATAAAAAATACAAAGTAAAAATATAGAAGTACTAATATAAAAATAAAAAATACAAATATAGAAGTACAAAATACAAAAAATATAAGGATCCTGGAGTTGGTGCCTCTCCCTCTATTGGGATGTGATCTTTTCAAATTGATTACAATGTACAACTTCATTTTTCTTACATGTTTTCAATTTACTCTCTAATTATTCATATATTTATATCGTTAATTACACACACTCTTATTATTAGATGATTTTAGTTGGGGTTCGGTCAAGGTAGATCCAAAAAAAAAAATACAAATTTAAAAAAAGTATATTTTATACTTAAGATTATCTGCCAACGTTTCGGCTTACATTGTAAGCCATCTTCAGGGCTATCATGAAGACGAGAGAGGACGTCCTGTCCCTAAGTTCACATTTCCATGACTGAAGTTCACTCACTCTTATTGTATTTTATTCATTCCTCATCTTTTATGTTTTTTATTCAGACATATTTTGTATTATATTTGTATGTTTCTTTTGTTGATAAGCCTTCAATTTTGGCTGAAACGTTGGCTGCAATAAAAATATTTTGTTTACAAAGTAGTTTTTATTTATTCAAATTCCAAGATCGAATGTCCGACTATTCCTTTTTCAGAAAACATTAAATATTCTAAATCCATGCGTTTCCAAACCTAAAGATTCAAGCTGTGGAGTAGGTGAGGTTTAGAATTTTGTGCCATAAATATTGATAATCAATACTTTTATCATCTATTAAAGATATCTCCCTGGCATTAATGACCTAAGGTTGACATGCCATTAAAAAAAAAAAAAAATCGAAATTGAAGTGATTTCTCAACTAATTTAAATTTTATATATGTTATTAGTGCCTTACTTTTCAATTTATATACTTACCAAAAAGAATTATCAATGTTAAGCGTTAATTAATTTTGGAATTTTGTAAACATTTCTCCATTTGGTAGTCACAAAGAGTGTAGAGAGAATTAATCTCAGTTTAATAAAATGGATTAGATAGTTCAAATAGAGAGTTTTTGACCGTAGAGAATATTAGTAGAATTTTTTTTGGGAGGGGGGGACAACGTAGAACCAAAAAATTCAATTTAAAAAAATTTGCATTTTCAAATTATCTCCCAACGTTAGGCTTAAATTGTAAGCCATCTTCAGGGATATCATGAAGGCAAAAGGTTATATCGTGCCACATGGATCCCATATTCATGAATTGGATTAGATTGTTTGATGATAAACATTTAGGCAAAGATTTAAAAAAAATAAATAAATAAAACATATGGCAATGAAAAACAGAAACTAACCCCATTTCAATATCTGATTTCTTATGTAGATTGGGGGGAAAAACTGTTTAGAGAAATGAAAAGTATTTCAAATTTTAACCAAAGATGGGGATGATGGAATATTTAATTCTCTCCTCAACCCCAAAATTTGTGGTTAATAATAATTGATCAACCATTACTTAGCACAGCAAAGTTTAGTGCTATTACTTATTTAGCATAATCTTGTAATTAGTATGTTAAAATATATTTTTGAAAGTAAGCGTCAATCAAGCTAGTGACGAGAAAGGTTGGGGAGTTAATTGTTACGGGGGCTGGATCCTCTCGTCAGACTAGTTCACTCTTACTGGAGACCGGTCTGTGACAAGTCCAGATGAAAGCAAACACTACCCTCTTCACTGCTAATTGCAGAAGTCTCCTCGAAGCACACTCTCGCCTTCTTCGAGATCGCTTCTCAGACCTCCGGGAGCCGCACCTGAAGAAGGATGGCCACGTACGAGGCGGCCAAACCAGCCATCGTAGGCTTTCTTAACAAATCCCTGCCAAAATATCGTTAAATACCAAAAATTGGAAGGGATACTGAGGGAAGATGATTCCTCCCTGGCTGCTTGGTCGACGAGGACACTAGTTTTTGTGTCAAAATACAATTTTCGGTTACCCCCCCCCCTTACCCATTATTTAAGTAATTCAATAAAAACCTGTTCTATCCTAAACTATCTTCAACGTTATTATACATCAATATTATCTTAAATTTAAAAATTTTTTGTATAGAACTTAAACTTATTGGGATTTTTTTCCATCTCTTCATTAAAGATACATTATTGATTATATAAGGTACCGACATATTTGGGTTCTAAATTTGGCTGGTTATCAATATTGATTACAACAGATTCTCTTACAATTAGATCAAGTCTGTGCGTTGGTTTTAAAAAAATCTTTACTGTTGTCCAAAATAATACTTTCCGACAAAATAGAGTTTTCGAAAACTAATAAACTTTCTTAGTAGCTTTGAACATTACACCTAAAACCCAAAGGCGAAGTGGTGGAATCTTTTTAATTTGGACAGATATTATATGGGATTTAGCGTCTCCGTTCAAAATTCCTGGCACATTTTTGACTTTCCGCCGAAATCTTTTGAAGTGAGGTACTTTGAAGCTGTTTAGATGGAGAGTTTTTTAGTTTTTGTTTTTTCACTTTCGTAATTATTAGTAGATTTTTTTTGTTGAGGTTCTGTAAAGTTAGATCCAAAAAATACAAATTTAAAAAAAATTAATTTTTTAAATTATCTGCCAACGTTTCGGCTTACATTGTAAGCCATGAAGTTGTTTGATTTCATCAGTTCAGGTGTCCAAATATTTTTTTTATATTTCAATGTTTAGTAATCGTCAAATATTGCTGAGCGCAACATTACAGTCAATGCATTTTTTCCATATATTTATTCTAGTATTTTTTCTTGTTTGTTGAAAGAAAAAAAGTGAAAGCATTAAATTGTAAAAAAATAGTTGAATAAAAATGATTGAAATTTGAGGTTCATATGCTAAAAAGCTTTATTAGTTAGTAGTACAATACACTTGTAAATAAATGTTGATAATTACACAAAAGTAATGAGAAAATGTGTATTACAATATATGCCATCTTTAAGTGCTTTCAACATAAATTTGGCTTCAACTAGTCTTAAGATTTCTTGTCAAAGGAGGAGAAACTTTTTATTTCAAATAGAGGGGAAAAGTCAGGGGTAAAAAAACTGTGAAAATCGTCGACTAGTGGAGCAGACAGCAGAGAGGTTTGTCAGTACAAAGAGGTACAGATGGTGTTCCTGTCATCGTGGTACGGTGTCCGTAAGAGATGATTGCAGCTCGTGGTTTCACTGGACTATAAACGTCCTTTCTTCTTTCAACTTTCATCCTTAGTCCTACCGCGAGAGTACGGACAGTGAGTGGTAGAAATAGCGATAGGTACGTATCTCGGAGGTATCTCAGACCGTGATACTTGCGGTAAGGTTTTGTACAACGAGCTATAAACGTCCTTTCTTCTTTCAACTTTCATCCTTAGTCCTACCGCGAGAGTACGGACAGTGAGTGGTAGAAATAGCGATAGGTACGTATCTCGGAGGTATCTCAGACCGAAACACCGTGATACTTGCGGTAAGGTTTTGTACAACGAGGCTGTGTGCGTCATTACACAATAACCATCTTTAGGAACCGTAATCAGTCTTCATTGAAGCCAACGAGTTGCAAAAATAGATCTTAATTATCAAAGTACAAGCTTCAAAGTAATTAATAGTAATTATCCTTCACAGAAATTACTTATAGTGTCTAAAGTCACACATGAGAGAAATTGTGTAATTCATTCGCTTTTCATTAATCTTTTATATTTTCCTTTTAATAAACGTTTCAAGTTATTACTTTTACTACTTCATAATATTTATAAAAAGCAGTATATGTATAATGATATTTTTTATAATTCTGAACTAGGATTCCTTAATATTTGAAAATCCCATTGGCCTCAATAAAGTAGACATCATACAAGAGACTTGAAATATATTATTATCGAATTTTTCAGTCTAAAGTCGAATGAACCTGTTTTTGAAATGCTGACCATGATTCCTGTAGAAGGATGGATATGTGAGGATGCCAATACTTTTTAGTACGTTATAGATAGTAGGTTATAGACATCCTGACGAAGCACAAAGAAATTTTTATAAACATGAACGTCTTTTGATATAGAATACAGCAGTATAGTTAATGGACCAAAATAACACCGAAAAAAGAGTACTACAGAGAATGGGTAAGACAGGTTATGAGGATCTATACATAAAATTTTGATCGGTTCAATTTTATATATGAAGTATTTGTGGATTTAATGATGATAGTACCACATTGGATAAAGCGGCTAGGACCATGAATGCAAGCATTTCTTGCTTTATAAAGAGCAGCACAACAACTGGGCTTGGAGGTAAATGATAACAAGGACATGGGAGAACAAAGTGACAGGTGAAGAACTTCAAGAAGAAGAGGCTTTCATAAAATTTGGATCATTCACTTCTGAGAGGGTCCGGGAGTCAGCGATAAAGTCTGGAAACAAAATTTCTAGAGAAATAAGCCGAAGAATTCACGTAGCAAACAGGTGTTACTTTGGGCTGACTAGTTCGGTTTACCAAAATAGGAAGGGCCTTTGTAGAGCCTACAGTTTTTATTTATTGATAAAAGCATGCCGAAAGCGGGATTCGAACCCAAGCCTCCAGGATTCAGAGACCTGAACGAATCTCCTCAGATTCCTCAGCGCCCCTAGTATTATATGAGAGTATTTAGTAAAAAAGAATATATAGAAAAAGCGTACACTTGCTCAGAGTGTGCTTACATTGTACTTATTAATGTCTCCTTTAGTTATTGTTTTGTCGACGTTGATATTTTACACTTATAATTTTCATCATAGTAAAAGTTGCGATAAAAAAATTTTTAAAATCAAATCAGGAATTGACGATACTTCAGAAAAAACAAACATATTATTTTTTTTTTAACTTAAATCAGTTAACATGGTTGGAGGTTTGTTGGCCGTCGAGTATTATCCTGGAGTAAGTATATTAGTCAGGGTTTCGGCAAGGATGAGAAAAATAAAATACTCCAAAATTTTCGGGTAATTATTTTATTATTGCCAACATTTTGACTTAACTTGGAAGTCATCATGTGGGTGATAGTGATGTCTGGAGACATCTTCGAGGGAGGTTTATTGTCACATCTCAGAGTGCAGAACTAAATTGAGTTGTTTATATTGGCCTGATGATGACTTATAAGTTAAGTCGGAACGTTGGCAGTATTAAACATAATTACCCAACTATTTTGGATTATTTTATTTTTCTGATCCTGACCGAAACTATCACTAATTTCTCCAGTTTAAATCAGTTATTATAATACACGTAAGGGATGTATATCACGTTTCAGTAAGGTCGCATTCTGCCATAAATTCCTAACTCTCCAGCGAGAAACATAATTCCTGTCTGCTTAGGACTTATCTGGAAGCTGTCTGCGTGGCCAGGGGAGAGGGAACAGCACCCAGCTGTGTGCCATTGCCCATACCACCGGCTCCTTATCACACCCTTGTGGAAAGCGCCTCCCGTGAAATCTGTAGGGGTTGGCGTAGCGAGTCAGCACGTCATTCCGACATACCCGTCCCGTCCCGTCTTTTCACTTTCATTAACAGCTCCTTTTTATTTTAACGACCGTGACTCCTGTTGCCCCTGCTCGCCTTGATGAGCCTCGGGTAATGACAGATAACAGCTGTTTACCTCCATGCACGCCGGCTAGACTCGCTAATGATTAGGAGGGGCGACTCTTAGCAGCGAGGAGAATTAATATTGACATTTGCATTCATGAACGAGGCCTACTTTCCTTCCCTTGCAGGGTTTAGAAAGCCGAGCTCTGTGTGTATGTACGCCCGCTAATGAATGAAGAATGCCTTTACAATCGCATTGATGTGCAAACGACCTTCGTACACGTTTTAAATGGCGAGAGACTATTACAAGTCTTTCTTTGTTTCATTTCCTCATATTTTCGCGTAAAAAGAAGTATGTTAAGCTGTCAACAAAAGATTTTATTTAACTCTTCTTCCATATTTTTGTTTTACTACTAAACCTCTATTTGGTATATACACTGTAACTCTTGTTACATGTTTTTTTGTTGGGGTTCGGTCAAGGTAGGTCCAGAAAAATACAAATTTAAAGAAAATGTATTTTTTAAAATCATCTGCCAACATTGCTAACATTGTAAGCCATCTTCAGGACTATCCTAGGTTCACATTTCAGTCTCCAGTCATGAATATGGGATCCTGGTCATATGTCGTTCCCTCTGGCCTTTATGATAGCCCTGAAAATGGCTTACAATGTTAGCCGAAACGTTAACAGATGATTTTAAAAAATACATTTTTTCTATTTGTATTTTATGGATCTAACTTGACCGAACCCCAACAAAAAAACATCTCATAATAATATCTACGGTCAAAAAAACTCTCCATTTGAACTGTATCTCTTGGTATTTTCCATTATTTTTTACATTTCTTATATTTCACTGAATACATTTGAAAAAAAAATTTAATATAAATCTAAAATAGACAAGAAGGGTCACTAACGCAAATCCTTCAACAACTGAGTTGTAAAGGAAAGAAAGAAAGAAAATAAACTTTATTCTTGGACTAAGAGCGTCCCCTTGAATAACATTAAGTGAATTCCACGAAAGGACTTTTCTGACTCAAAAAATATACAATAATGTAAATAAACAAGACAACTAAGAAATAATTGTAAAAAGAAGTGATGAAAATTAAATAAATACTTAAAAAAAAATAACATTACCTCGAGGCTCACATTCTAAGTCATCAAGTTAAGAATATGGGATTTTACTTATATTCTTAAATTTCTTTCTTTCTGAGATTTCTTTTAAAATAATATTTAAGTTTAGTTTTTAGAAATTATATATTTCACCTCTTTTCTTTCACGAACTTAATTTTTAAAGTCGAAGAATAAGGATATTTTCAATTTTACCTACCTCTTTGCTTTCACCCCATCCTCTGCCTTGTTTTCGCCATAAAAACTCAAAGGAAGCTCAGATATTGGATTGTTTGTATCCATTACAAAAGAAGAGCTAAACAAAGTCTTTATTATATATTCTTATTTCTTCCTTAATTTTTGTTTTTTTTAAATAAAGATATTATTATCGATATTAGAAAAGTACGTTTTATTTACAGTAAGTATTCTTTATATTTCTTTTTAACACTCCAATAACGAAAATATTAATGACTTCTTAAATCCTTATCGAACAATGGAGGGGATGAAGTAGTAATCGTTGTCTAAGAATCTGAGATCTTTAGAGATTACAAAAATAATATACTCAAATTTTCTTATGAATGAATGGTGTTTTTATTAATAAATAATAATACTTTTCCATAACTGGACAAGAGTCCGACGGTAGGAGTCCTACATTAATATGCAAAACTAATCTATGGTATATGCGAACTCTCCTAATTATGGTTCATCACGAATCGGAAAGTTTTCAAAATACATTCCATGCTAAGCACGGTAACTTTATTGGCAGCTGCTGATATAATGTTTAACTACATAAAAATATTTTATTATATATTCATTACATTTATGTTTTAGGATCTTTTAGAATCATTCCTCCAGATATCTTGCGTAATCGCTTAGCATTCCTTTTACCTCCAACTGACTGAATTATCAGTTAACTTTACTTTCTTGAACTTAATGGCCACTGAAAAATGTAGATTGAGTATTGGCCGTTTAATATATCCTCAGCTGTTAGTAATTTTATAGTGTTCAATTTGTGGAATAACTCATTCTTGTGAAGTACATCTACCGGATTCAGAAGGAATGTAGCGATTCAGGTTTTTCATGGCAGATTTTTTAATGTTACTTCGATATTTTCTCAGATCCTAATCGCTAGGTGTCAAAAATTATAGAAAACAGTGCGTGTGTGCTTTTGTGTGTGTCCTAATAGTGACTAATAATCACTCATACATTTGTTAATTGTTAATATTTAATATACAATAGTTCTACTTATTCTTCAGACGTTATATTGCACTATTTATTTATTTTATTCTAATAACTTTCTTTTTTTTCTTCCTAGGTTAGTGAAAAATATTCTTTTTTTTTCAAAGCTTTTTACTAGTATAATTTACATCTAAACAGCTAAAGTTAAAAATTCAGTTTTGAATAAGGAAGTAATTTCTAATTAATATTAGTCTGGGAATACTTAGGTGCAAAATTGAGTTTTATCCACAAATTTTCATTAGTCAATAAATATAGATCTCACTGAACTTTTTTTTCAATCTTAACCGAATAGTTGTTCTTCTATTTAGTCTGAAAAAAATACTGGTTACACAATTTAATTCTGCGATTTGTACTACAAACATGTGAAAGCCAACCTATAAATTTTTTTATTTTCTTTTTTTCAACAGCTCGACAAACTACAGGATTTAACGCTTATCTGTTTTCTTTCTTTTACAAAATATAAATTTAATGGGTTTTTATATAAAATAATAATATTACAAAACTAGTCTGCAAAAAATACCATTGAGAGAGATTGTGTGCAAACCATCTCACTGAGAAAAAAATACAAAATACCTACATTTATATTATNCCATAAATTTTAATTTTACCAACAAATAGCTGTATTTTTTAAAAGTAAAGTTTGGCATATTATAATACAGAAGTAATGGCTGTATTTCTTATAGGGCGAAATCAGACTTATATATATATATATATCTTATTGTACTTTCTAAGACCTCAAGCCAGAGTGCTTAAGTTTTCAATCACACCCAAAATATAGAATAGTACATGTTAGGTGTATATACTACTGAATTAGGTTTAGACACCACTACTGAGTAGATATTACTGAATAAGCCCGCATCTCTTAAAGTGAAGACGAAAATTAATCTTAAGCCATTAAGAAAGTGTCTACATTATTCGAATTGGTATGGAATTCAAAGTAAATCGTTATTATTATTATTACTACAAGGATGTCCTTACAATTATATAAATCATTATCATTCCTTTAGTATTGAGGAAATAGGAAGCCAAGGAGAATATAAGGAGAAAATCTAGTGGGCATTTGCAAGTGGCAAGTGGTCTTGCTGCTCTAGTTGAATGCCTGCACTTAACCTTGTTACTGGGACTTGATGTCCTTGCCAAGCGTTCGGCCCTTCTGTGGGAAGACAAAGGAGGTGAAACCCACCACAAATGTCTGTCCCACTCAGACAGTGGGAAATCCCACTTCCCGGAGACATCTCACCTGTGGGTTGGGCGAGTCTTGTTCAGTGTAGCTTGTCGCTACCTGATGTCAAAACTAACAGCATTTTCTAAATTTTAAAAATATTATCCATGTCACAGTATAAGTAGAGATGACTGCTTTATACCTCTGAGAATATTATTACATTTCATATAAATATGGTATGGAATAACTGGAAAAATACAATTTTAACGTTATTAATGTTTACATACTTTCCCAATTAATTATTTTTTTTTAATGCTCACTTTTAATATTAAATAATATAGAACTATTATAACAAATATTTTAGAAAAACTGGTTAACTGGTTTATAATAGTGTGTTGTGTATGAACGGCCAAAGTTTTCAGTTTAAAAAAAATAAATTTGGCATTTGACTATCATATGCAAAACCAAAGTCTAAGTTAATGAACAAAATTGGGCCAATAGTTGGGAGTTGTAGATTACTTATAATGTCGAGTACTAGTAAATAACATTTTTTATTTTTAATACAAACAAATGATCAAAAGATATATTTGTATATATAATTTTTTTTCTCTTCTAGTTTCGCGTCTAATCCTGCGTCTTCAGGAGCTTAATATTATATTTTTTTAAAGGAAAGTATTTACAGATTAGAATTAAAACCTGTCACCTCCAAGGCTAAGTCAAATCAAAGAACTATTTAGAAGAGAAGCTTACCTAATGTTTCCAAAGTAATCGATCTGTAGTGTGTATATCATTTACTCAATAATTGGTATTGTACAGATTTATTTATTTCTTTACTGTAAATTAAAGTTATGGAATTTCCATTGAAGTATGTAACTTCGTTTTTCTTGTTTGTTTTTTTATCAAACGAATCTTTAAATGTTTTCGTTTGACTAAGTTTTTCTCCTTATCCATGATTTTCACCTTATCAAAATTAATTATGTCATTGTTTCAAGTGACAGGTTATTTAGTACGGTTTTATTCTTTCTGTTTTATGAATTTTTTTAAGGCTGCATTATCCCTCCATTTTAATAGATAGAAGATTCACTTATGTAGACCATTTTACAAGATTTGCAATTTATTTAGTATATATATATATATATATATATATATATATATATGTTGGTGATGTCGCTAGCTATAATTGTTGAAGTCAGGCGGAGAAAATATTGACAAAATTTACATGAGATGAACCTCGATATCTAAACTCATACTGAATTCGCTATAACTAAACAACAATTCTGTTAAATAAGATAAGTCTATCGGCTAATCGAGTAACCAGTAGCGATAATGCGACACAGTTGACAATCTTTAAAGATGAAAATTCAGTTGGGAATAAAATTCACTTAAAAAACCTTCACAACAAGACTGAAAATAATGATTTCACGAGAAAATTTCAGCGGTTGTTCTGTTACCGAAACCTGGTACGACATATAAGATCAATCCATGGTAATCAAAATGCAAGAAATGATGGGCTTCACATTTTTTTTTTCTTTTTGCCTTGATGTAATGAGAGCATTCGATTAAGCATTATTAGAGGTAAATAATCTAAAAGGTTATTTCCACCACCAATGAATATAGAACTATCATACATTCTATTATCCGTCTTCATTGGTTTCTGCAAACCAT
>KZ806970.1:560638-590236 GCA_000696205.2 Oncopeltus fasciatus
AGGCAAACAAACACATTTACAAAAAACTTTCGAAACACTTAGGACACCTCAACAAAGGGGATTACAACTAATCCCTACCTCAACTTATACCTGGAATAATGGACGATGACCCTCAACTCGCACATGCAACATACCTGATCACCGACAAAAGTGACCCCTACAGCTACCTGACACAACTAACACACAGAAAAACACAGTTGGATACGGACCGTGACAGTGAACGTACGTATTCGGCCAGAAAATGGACAGTGTCCGAAAGCGCTCGCCAACGGGAGATGTACAGAAACCAAGGAAGACGGAGAATTTAAGGTATGAGAGTTCTATATTCATTGGTGGTAGAAATAATAATAACCCTTTAGATTATTTATATATATAATTCTTTGTTTCTTTTAATGATATTTTTCTTATTTCCTGAAACAGTCGTATTATACAAAATGATAAATTTAGTCATATCTGAAATTCTAACTTTGATTTTTGCCTAAACTGTTACATATTTCATTTCAGTAATATGTAGCTTGAAATTATTTTCCACTATTATACGGTCTATTATAGCGATAAATTTTAGATTTATTGGGAGTTATATATGCTTTTGAGAACTGAGACTCAACGCTGGTTTCTTTATTATTAAAAGACATGTTTTAGAATTTAAACAACGAAATTGAAAAAAAAAAATAGAAGAGAGAGTTTACCTCAACCATAAATTTTAATTTTACCAACAAATAGCTGTATTTTTTAAAAGTAAAGTTTGGCATATTATAATACAGAAGTAATGGCTGTATTTCTTATAGGGCGAAATCAGACTTATAACAGAAGTGGGTTAATTGAAATGTCATGTACGCGTACAAAAATTTGTTTTTTTATATAGCGGTCATAGATAAATAAAATAAAAATAAAACTCAACACAATATCTTAACTGATAAAGGATATATGTAATAATTGTAGAGGATCACATGAAAGAAGAATCTCAAATAATAATACTCAAAAGGAGAGTTTTTTTGACCGTAGATATTATTATTAGATGATTTTAGTTGGGGTTCAGTCAAGGTAGATCCAAAAAAATACACATTTAAAAAAAGTGTACTTTTTTAATAAAGGATTATCTGCCAACGTTTCGGCTTACATTGTAAGCCATCTTTAGAGCTATCATGAAAACGAGAGACGACGTCCTATCCCTAAGTTCACATTTCCATGACTGCTAGATCCAAATAAAATTACAAATTGAAAAAAAAAAGTATTTTTTTTAATTTATTCTTTTTAAATCTACCTTGAGCGAAAACCAACTAAAATCATTTAATCTCAAATACTAATATTCATCAAACTCTATACCCAGGAATTCGCTCAGTTTACGTTGCTACGTGACTTTATATATGTATATATATATATTTAAGATTTTTAATGNAGTGCAAAGTTGGTGCAATTCGCTAAATTTTGATTAATAATATTCACTCTCTTCCCATGGCTAAATAATTGCTGATATATTAGTTATTGCTTTTTCAAAGAAAAAATTGTGGTAAATTTGATGTTTAAAAGGTAATTAAAAAAAAAATGCTCATTCTTAAATTCCACTTCCCAGTTGTAATGATGTATACATATCCACATTATCATTTTCACCTTTAAGATGAAATTCATGATTTCCCATACTTTTAAGGAACCATTAGGGATGGTCCAATGAAACTATAGTCTTCTCTAACAACTTTTTTTCAGCAAGAAAGACCGTTATGAAGCCAAACTTTACTCCACCTGTCTTGTAACTAGTTGTTTATGAGCCAATGAGTTAGCCTCCTTGGGCAAAGCTTTCACCACTATATAAATAGGAGCATACGTTTTACCTATTCCAGTAGTTGCTGGCTAAATACTGCAAGTGCTAAAACTAGGCCCTGAATTCCTTCAATAATACTTCAAAAGGAGAACTTCATATTGTCAGGACATATGAGTTAATTGTGTTTCTGTCGAAATTTTGATTGTGAAAAAAAACAACAAAAAAACAACAAATTTTCTTCAAAATGTGAATTTTTCATTTTCCTTTGATATTTTGTCCTAAATTGCAAGTGGTCTTCAGTGCTGTTATCAAAATTAAAGCGTTAAAAAAAGACATGAAAAATATAAGAAAATACTAGCATACAACTTTACAGGAAAATATATAAATGAGTAATTGAAGTATAATGGAATATGGACTATATGTATATGTATATATATATATATATATATATAGTAATTAAGAATAGGTGAGATAAAGAGTGCAGGGAACACTTAAAAAGAGAAAATCACAAGAAGTAAAATTTTCTGGGATCTCTCGCCCTTGGTGTGGAGTGAAGAGAGACTAGACTGTGTATATACGTATATATTAACATATTATGTAATAGATAGTGTGTATTTTTTCTTTTTTCATTAATGGTTAATCATTATTTTCTTTTGAATATAATATTTTATATTTTTATATTAACTATCAACATTTGGTGCCTCTACTATAGTTGCTTAGTGTGCAGTTGGGAGTATTAAGGATGTTTAGTGGCTAGAATGATTAGCTCTACTTTGGAGAAAGATTTCCGTCAGTTTACTGGAGACAACTAATTTAATACAGTGATATCTTACAGAGATATGTTTGCCAAATTCAACAGGGCTTTGAAATCAGACCAATCCCCGGTCTCTAAAGTAAAGATCTCTGAGGTCTAACTAAAAAAGTGTGGGCCCAGCGAACTAAATATCTATCACTTCTATAGAGCTAGTACATACTTCTATACATTTATGCATATGTTGGACGTATACACATTTATTCTATATTTTCGACTGTTTATTACATAAAAGTTAGCGGACTTTAGAGTGTTCCCTGTACGACATTCTTGTGTGACAGTGTTTCCTCGCAAGAATGTCGCCCAGATACCCCCATCAGTCTGCTAGAACTTCTCCTTCCTAAGTTCCAAGAGTTCCATCTGTCTTAACCCGATGACTCGATTCCGGTGGAGTTCGGGAGAACCGTTCAGTGCGGAACAGTGAGTCGGATGGAGTCGTTGCGTGTCCCGGCCCTCCTGCTACGGATCATACACGAGCCTCTTCCCCCCTCCCACAGGAAGCCGGAAGTCGTTCAGTGGCGTCTTTCCGAGAGGCACGCAACCAGCTGGCCATGTCTTCTCGTGACAGATAGTGACGTTAATATGAGTTCCTGTCACAGATGGAAGATTGCTTTGCCTCTGTGCTGTATTAGGACGGGAAGTGGAGGGGGAAGTTAACTTCCTCATCCAACTAAGTTTACATCTCTTAAATCAGTAAATTTTCTAAAGTCAAAAAAGGAAAAGTTAAATTCTTCACTGCCTTTAGAATATGATAATAAATAATGTATGTTGATCATCAACACGTTGAATCTATATTTGTTTTGACTGGAAATTAAATATGGAGTTCCCAAAAAAAAAATGTAATTTATTTCCTCCCCAAATTAATTTTTCTCACTATATAAATATTTATAAAAAATGTAAAAATGATTTCAACTTATTATTTTAAATTATAATCAAAATATTTATTTTGTTTTTTTCAAACAAAAGTTCAATATTATTTTCCCTGACTGTTAAGATTCAGGATATTTCTAACAATTAATGAGAGGAAATAGAATATAAAAAACTATCTGTCCCAGCCAGGAATCGAACCTGGATCTCCTGCTATCCGGGCCGGTGTACTTGCCAGTTATACTACCAGGACTTGTTAGTTGTCTTATTCAATTCCCTCTAACTAGCGAGAGTCTACCCTACGAGAAAGGCGAGAACTTCGTCTTGTACTCAAGGAAGCTGACATTGTCATACATTTCTGTACATATATATTTCTGTTTCTTTCCACACAAATAATGCAGTTCAAATGGCTTTACCCCAAAGACTTTTCGTTACATCTCTTGAATACACAAATCTAAACGTTCAACATTCCAAAAATATGAAAGGTTATATTATTCAAAATAATAAATCAAGAGAAAGATATTATGTCTAATGTAACTAACTTTGGTGATGTTACCAAATAGCTAACCATATATGTAGCTACACATAAATTACTATCTCAAATGCTCATATGTATTATATAGCTAAATACAAATAAAATTGTCAGTTTAACTATTTAAGTGGAGTCATATTTAGCTTTTTTAGTTGTATATAAAATATTAGTTATGCCGTATACTTAAATTATCTAGCATAAAATTTATCTCAAATCAAAGAAGGATTAAAATTATTATTACAATTTATAAAGGGTTTAATTATAACTATGTGTAAGAAAAAAAATTATTTGAATAATATCCAGATTGAAAGCTACAAAAACTTTTGAATTATAAAAGTAAAATCGTTAAATTTTTGTTAAAAATTTTAACAATTAAAACAGCATAATGGGATGAAGTATTTTGATTTTCCCTCAAAATGAATTTATATGTTTAAACAAATTGCTGAGTTCAGAAGCATAATTGATGTAATAAATTATTACTTAGTAGTAGTTATAACTGATTCTGAATAAATTCCTGTCCTCCAATATACATCTGTGATACAGGCAATCTTAATAGTGGCTTATTACTGTATTTATTATATAGAATTACATGTTTGATTTTATATGTAGATTATTCCAAAATTAATATTTGACAAATCAGCAATTTGGTCATGTTCTTATAGTCATGTTTTCTTATAAAATACTAATGTCAAATTTTTGTTAATTTGCAATTTAGTTAATTTAAGATTGTTAATTTTATGTTTGTAGAAGTTGTAATATTTCTTGCAGGGAAATGAAAATATTCATGCGATGCGATTTTTTAAAACTTTTAACGGATCTTCAACGATACTACATAGAAGAAGCTAAAATCATAGTTTTTTAAAAATCATTTATATATCTATGTTTGCTTCTACTCACTCGAATAAAACCAAATTCAGTATTTCAGCATTTCATTGCAATGCCTTAAATAATTGATTTTTGTTTGAAATTGGATTACAGAAAGAGGTTCTTTAGAGGATGACCAAAATGTATAATTGTAATATCTTCATTGTTATTTATGTTACGAAAAAGTTTATAGAGCATAATATATGTTAAATTTAATTTTATAACTTTTATTTTCTATATATCTATATTGATATCACTTTCTAAGAGAGAAATCAATAAATATAACAACAATAGCTGAGCACATTTCATACTCCACTCCCACATCTACGTCCATCTGCAATGCATTATNTATAATTTTTTTTTTAATAAATCTTCTATTATAACATTCTATTATTAACATCTTGTAATTTTATGACATAAAGCAATTACAATAGAAAAGAATGATAAAAAGAAAATTAAAAATAACAATGAAATAAATAAGTGAACATCACTTGCACAGTGATGGGAGAGGGGGCCCATCGACCCCTTTCAGGTCATTCATTAAATGTTTATTGTTCTCTCTGGCTTGTAATTAAATTTCCACATTTACTATTATTTATATCCATCTTAAATAAAGTATGGGATATCTCTTTGAATTTTTGACCTGTTCGATTATTTGGCTGTTTAAAATCCATAATTTTAAATCCTAGAATTTTTAATCCATTAAATTAGGTTTTCTAAATAAAAATCGTGTAAGTCAACAGTTTACATTATATTAATCTAAGGAAACTATTAAATAAATTCCCTATTTTGAAATAAAAATTTCCCAATTATTAAGAGGTATTATAAATGAGTTAGCTTAACATTTGTTATGATAATTCTACAAATAATTTTACTCACATATTATATTTATTTATAAATTGTTTGTTTTGTTCTAGGTGAGTTTACAGCATTCATGGATTAATTGAGTATGAGGAAGAGGTAATATAACATTCTTTTAAGAATTTATAAAAACCGTATAAATGTATATGAAATTATAGTCTGAATATAATTTTTTTTTTTTTTTAATTTTAGTTACGTATATATTTTTTGAATTGATAATAGGCAGGATATTTCTGTTTCCTTCAAAATAAATAATAAACTTGAAAGCATATTGTAGCATCTAATCAATATATTACATAACACAAATCTCTAACAATCTTTATTCAAGATAGAGGATATTATTAAGAATAATTATCAATTATCATCATCTTTGGTCAATTCATGAAAATATTATGTTGAAAACTATTTGTGTTATAACTGAAACCAATGATAATTTAAAGTGTTAACCCATTTTGTCGTTAACCGCATACTGCATAGCTATTCAAAAATATATTTTATGTGTTTCATAATAATATGTATTTATAAAATACAGAAATAAATAAAAATTATAGTTTATAGGGTATTATTTCAATAATTCTATACTAAAAAATTGTAATCTATGGGTTGTTTACTTTTGACCGCTTTTTATAAAAACTATCAAATTATTAAAAATATGTTAATGTCTCAAATTTAAAACAGTCTAATTTTTCACCAACAAAAAATGAAAGAAATATTAGTATTGTTTCTGAAGCAGTATGATACCTAAATTCATATAATTAATGGTAAAAACTAAAAATATTGCATTCTGTTTAGTTATTTTTATTTATTACATAACAATTACGTAAGGAAAAGGAAACTGAAGTAAAGTTTAAGGGACTAAAGCATTGAATTATTACATAATTGTACACGAGTATTCATGACTAGAGATATCTCTTCCAGATGTGTATGTGTCTGTCTGTGATAAATATTTATATTTTAATTAATAATTAATGTAATAAAATCATCTTCAAAAAAGGAANAAACTAATTTGAAACATAAATTTTACAAAGCCTAATAACAGGGGAGGTAAAATGTGAGAAAGGGTTGTTTGCTCTTTTAGGTAATTAACTGCATGTAGAATATATTTCAATTACTCACTAACTTACTTATTATTATTATTATTATATTTACTAATTTTATTAAAAATTTTGTCGTAGAAAAAAATATTCCCAATGGGTGGGAATTGTGGACGATGTATTTAGTCATTAGAATGACCACAAATTTTCATATATTCAACCCCTTGCTAGAATACCTCACTAATGACAGGTTGAGAAACTCCCACAAAGAGTGAACCATTGTGTAGGAGCAAGGACGTACTGTCTTTCCTCAATCTCAATTAAAGATCTGTTCAATAATTACCAATTATGTCTCGATTCAACATATAAATAAATACATGGTACCAATAAATAATAATTTGTATCAATAGCACAAAATCATAACTTAATCCATAAGCCATGGATGCTTAGAATAGCATGGTAACCTGTAGATAGCCCCTCCCTCCATGACCCTAAGAAGTTAAAAGGAAGGCTAAGACTAAAAAAAGAAAAAGGAAAAGTTGGAAATGTTTATGCGAAAGATAGCTTAGACGAAAAATAAGTTTTCGAACTTGTTGATACTTCTGAGAAACCCATTCGCAGTTTAAGTAAATTCAAATTTATAAAAATTCCAGTTATAGAGAGGCCTATTGAATCATATGTTTGTACTCGTACTTTTAAGTATGGAATATGGATAGTTGCCAGTATTTTATATAGCAGGTATTATTTGTCTGTCTTATTATCATTTTTGGCAAATTTTATTTATCAGTTCTTTCGTTTCAGTTGAGTTGAGCAACACTCGACTAATTTTACCTTTATCTTTGTTACTGACTAATACTTTCTTCGTATTGATTGCTTATTTAAACCAAAATAATGTGCCAACATGATCATTATGAAGTATCTACATATTTTTGTATATTAAATTCTATCGCATTTAAACTTACTTGAAGTTTTTAATTAACGTTCAGTAATTTAAGCTAATCAAAATAACCAGATGTTAGTGAGTTGCTGTCATTTGACCAAAGTACCATTTATTTTTTAACTTTTATAATTTTTTTTTTTTTTTTTTGGTATTTAATCCCACGTATATTTTAACAATTTTTAGTGCAAGGGAACATAATAAAAAATCTAACTGTCCCAGCCAGGACTCGAACCTGTGTCTCCTGCTATCCGGGCCGGTGCATTTTCCATTTATGCTACCGAGACAAGTCTAATAAGTTATTAAATTCCCCGCACTATTGTCGAGAGTCTAACCTCTGAGGCAGACGAATATATCGTCTTATGCTCGGAGGAGCTGACATTGTCAAGCTGTTTAAATGACTCTCTGACTGTCTTGGGAAGTAAAAACTTAAAACTGGTTTGTAAAAAAAAAAATTGTATTTTTATTTTTTTATACGTTTCGGCCTAAATTTCAGGTCTTCATCAGGACAAATGGGGTGAGAGGGAGAGATATGGATAGCAGGAGTTGCTCTAAGACAAATCGTGACTGACTTAGTCATGATTGAATCATTATTTTTGTTTATATTATTTGCTGATAACGAATTGAGTAATTGTTATTTTTCTTTGTTGCATTATTCTAGAATATATGTATGTAATATGTCTTAGATTTATCAGTCTCTCGCGAAAGCCAGTTACTACCAGGCGGGGAATGGGCAGACGACCAAGCCTCGGTCATCGGACCCCACGTGTGCCAAACCAAGCGTATCGAATGACGTGAATTACCCGCGAACTGAGGCTGTCTGGAAGCGAACGCTCTATCACCCTGTTTCAGTAGCCCTCAGTGTCTTAGCGACGCTTTTTGTGGCGGGGGGCGAGACATCGATAAGTGGACAAGGCAAGGTCATCTGCCAGGGACATCGGTCACGCGGGTAACCTCACTCCTATTCTTATAGATAACCTTAACATTCTCCTTACTGCAACCTTCCCCTTTCCTCTACAACATAACCTGACCAACAGCTGGCCAGCTCAGCTGAGAGGCTTTGAATAAATTAGTGTCCTCAAAAATGCTTTTCAATTACCTGTAAAAACACATACTTTACATGCGTATGTCGCTGTTTCAGAATATTTGATTCCTTCTTCAGGGTCTACATTACAACAGAAAATGACACTATATAAAAGACTAATATTGACCAAAACAACATAAATAATTATTCAAAAATCCCATACTTGTAAATAGTCAAATATTTCAGGCATTTAAATGTAGTTTTTTACTCCTGTGACCGTCACCCACATCCTATGTGATAATCACGTTCCTCTTGAATCCGTTTTTAATTTTAGTTTCTCTCTATGACAAATCCTTTCTAAAAATATTCAACATTCTAAAAACAATTTTTTAAATTATAGCTTAAAAAATTACTATCACAATTTAAAAAAAATATATATATAACTCTTTATTGTNAAATTACTATCACAATTTAAAAAAAAATATATATATAACTCTTTATTTAAAAAAAAAATTCTTCTGTACATTATTCTATACATTATAATTTTTTGATGGGGTACATTATTGTCCTTGCTCGTCTATCCCGGGACGTAACCCGTCCTCAGAGAGGAGCCCAGGTTAACCCGCGATAGACTATCAGGCACCCATCTTCCCCTAATCCTAGAATAAGAAGGAGACTAGGCAGGGAGTCAAGGAGGGAGTGAGAGGGAGAGAAAAATGCCAGTGCATTCACTCCCTTGATATTGTAACTAAACTGACTGGAGTAGGAGGTCCCTTGGCCACCTACAAACTTAAAATAAGTTTCACAATAACAAAGCTGTTCACGTAGCCTTCCACGGTCCTCAAACATACTTACCAATACTTCTTCCGGGTTCAACAGTCCCTTGGAGTTTTTATCTGCCAAGCTTTCGCACATAGTGTGATGGCTTCTTCAGGGCTGAACGGAGAATAACCTCCTCATTCTCATGAATTCCTCATTCTACTTTCAGCCCTGAAGAAGCCATCAAACGATTTGCAAAAGCTTGGCACCTAAAAACTCCATGACACGGTCGAACCCGGAAGAAGTATTGGTTAATAATAAAAAAGCAGCCTGCCATGCGCAGACCATATTCGTTGTCCTTCAAAAACAGCGGCTGAACCTAACCTTTTAAAATCTGGGATTTAGGATTTATTCCTTTTGACTGTACATTGTACGTCTAGACTTTGAATAACTTGATTTTGGCCAATTAACTGTAGATGGGGTTAAATTAAGAGTTGAATGTTCAAAATTGTTCGAACAGACAAACCTTTTTAGACCTTTCGCCTTGGGGTGTGTACCTTATGAGAGAGATTCTGACACTTTTTGTTTTCATAATTTTCTATCTATCCCCATCATTCTTACATTAAATTAGATTTTTTTGTTATATATGTAACAATATAAACTATTGTTGAATAAATGGTAGTGTTATTTATTATCAATTGACAAAAAAAAATTACTGAGGCAAAGTTATTTTCTTTGTACTTCAATTTTATTCTAGAATGAATAATTTTGGTTTGAGAAAATCTAATAAGAAACCAATTCCTTTCAAAGCTGTATTTCCAAAGTGTGTTTTAGTTATAGGTTTTTTTTGTTTTTGGTTTTTTTGTTGTTTCTTTAAACAAACTTTACGATTAAAGGAACATTACTACTTACCCAGATTGCTAGCTTGTTTGTGTACTTCGGACTCGATACATGCGTATACCACAGAACCCGGAGCGTAGGGAGCCATCCTCTCCCATTTCGTAAGTCCCGTTGAGCAAGAATGAGAGGGTCGGCGGCAGGCTAACCACACCGAAAGTTAAAAACCACAATAACATCGGTCCAGGGGGTTGCGCAACACGGCGATGGGCATCACCTTGGAACACCGGTGAGCGTTTCGTTCCACTCGGAATTCCATCAGAAAGTTGCATGGATTCTGCAAATTGTTCGATTCTACACCCATTTCATTCTGCAGCTATTCAGACATTTCCTCGGATGAGCAAATATGACGCCTGTAAAAATGATAATTTTCTATAAAAAAAAAAGTTATATATTTACCGTTTCTTCTTCCGGATTGGACCGTGTTCAGTTGTTGACAGTTAAAAGCTCGGCAACTATCAACAACTTGTTCACGTACGCTTCCACAGTCATCAGATGTATGTAAAGTTTTTTCCGGGTTGGACCGTGTAAAGTTTTTGATGGTTGCCGAGCTTTCGCACATCCTGTGATGGCTTCTTCAGGGCTGAATAGAGAATGAGAAACTAGAATTCTCTATTCAGCCCTGAAGAAGCCATCACAGGATGTGCGAAAGCTCGGTAACCATCAAAAACTTTACACGGTCCAACCCGGAAAAAACTTTACTTATAACAACAATTTGACACGGTCCAACCCGAAAGAAGAAACTGTAAAAGAATAGATTTATTTTATTTGGACTGAATAATTAAAAAAATAAAAATAAAAAGTTTTTTTTTTTTATAATTCCTCACCCACATTACTGGTTGCTGTGCCACTATTAATTGCAATATATATTTGGAGCGCGGGTTAGCATTGAGTATCTCAACTGAGACTCCTAACTCAAGGGCTGTAGGTTACAATGAAGCCCTTGACAAGTGCCATGGGTACATACTATTGGATATCTACCTCCCTTCTTTCCCTCCCATCTTAGTTAGTTTTGGGTGGATATTTTTTAGCTTCTCCAAAGTAGGGTCGTTGAAGATCTGTTAAAGTATTTCTAATGTTGCGCTGTGCTACCAAAGTGACTAGCTTGATTGCTCCAAATTTGTGCGCCCCCACACATGTATTTGTGTATCAGCAGGAGGAGAAACGGATTTTCCAAAAACTGAAGACAGTTCTACCGGATTAAGACTTGTCTGACCGGAGAAATATCCCACATAGGTGATGTGAATCCCTACTTTTCATTTAGTTTTCTGTTAAAAAAACCCACATTCCCTCATCTGATTTGCATGGCCGAGGTCTAACAATACCCCAATAACTCTCCTCCATCTAACGGTACCCACATGTACCTCGACGAAATGCGCCCACTGTTTTCTGGACAATGCACCATTTTCTGATTAAGTCACTGCCTATTATGGCCTCTCTTGCTAGGCCCTTCTCTCTCTCCTGCTAGCTCACAGACATGTCCCTTCCAGAAGGAATTGTAGATCAATATCTGTCACAAGGACAACAGTAACTTGTAAACCACTAAATTTTGTTTGATTAGTGGAAAATCCTTTCTGTTTAGTATGCTGTCAGTCATTTAGATGTATTAAAATACAATAGATTATTTTCTTCCCAAATTTGTTAAAATAGTTCATCCAGCCTTAGTTTCTGTGTACAATTTTTACTTACCAATCTTTAGATTACGATGAGAGTAACCAGATTGGGCATTTTACAATTAAATACTGGAATTATTATTGACTTATCTTTATATTTCTGACAAGCGATCATATTATCGAAGAACAATATGCTATGAAGTTTATTCATCCTCTGAAGAATCTCTGTAGTTCTTCTTGAGATGGGCGCTATAACCTTAGTGGCCTGCGTCAACACTAGGAGACTGATAAGACTGATACTCTGATAAGACTGGCGCCTTGAGGATAATCTATCAAGAATCAGTCTTCAAGGGGGATTAAAATTGACACAACAACGCTGCTGAAACCAATTTTACCATGTCAACCAAACTTATTGATTCCCTCACCCTATATATTCTAATTTAGTTAAATTTCATGCTTGTATGAAAGTTTTATATGTTATATAAATAAGTAAACGAATCCTCAATTACCTAAAAAATCAAATTCATATTTCATCATTATCATCATCAGCTTTTTATAATAAAATTTTCTTTGATAATATACCAATGCTAATCAGCTAAACAATAAATATAATTGAATAATTATGAGGTAATTAAAAAAGAGGTAGCAATTAAAATTTTATCGATAATGTGATTCTTGATAAATATCATTAAATGAGTTTCATCCTAACTAATTAATTTTTAAAATGGGAGTAATTTTTATATTATCTTTAAATAAATCTGNGAAGAATTAATAATTAATTTATGAAGAGAGGATTAGCAGGAATTCGGTCTTGGTAGTTGAAGAATTAAAGACTAATTTATGAAAAGAGGATTAGCAGGAATTCGGTATTGGTAGTTGAAGAATTAAAAACTAATATGAAGCTTTTTTGGTTAGAAATTAATTTTTAATTCTTCAAATAACAAGAACGAATTCCTTCAATATCTGTCTACCTTGGTAAATACTTGTTTAAGCATAAATTCTCTATTTGAAGTTTTCTTCAGATAAGGAATATTCCTGAATCTGAAGAAATGTTGTTAATGGTTTTCTGGAGCGAAAACCCGAAAACCGTTAATATCTCTAACATTATTGACAAAATCAAAAATTTTAAACAGCAAAATTTATTTTGGTTTTTAAAAGTTTATTCTCAAGAAGCATTTTCACAGTCTCTGTTGAAAATTAAATTGTTTAAATTCATTTACTATCAAGATGCTATTTTCTATTGTTAGTGTTCTAGTGTAATATTACTTTTTTTTTCTTTAAATTTTTATATGTCGTTTAGATTAATGCTTCTTGAAGTTAAGCGTTGATGGAATAACCGAATATTGAAAATTACTAATCGACATCAGGTTAACAAGTTCCATAATTCATTTTGGGACGGTCTTATTTTTTTCCCCTAGCTTACTTTCATTAAACTTATTGCTTGCAATCATTTATATGGTTTGCGAATTTTTCTAATAATTAAGCTGATTTATTACAGTTTAAAAAATGAGTTGTATAATTTCTAAAAAACTAAATCATTAGTCATGATATAGACACTGTTGAGTATGTGTCTCTCTTTTTCCCTACAACCTTGGCTAAAATAAAAACTTTTTTGGTTACAAATCAGTTTTTAATTCTTAACTACCAAGACCAAATTCCTGATAATCCTCTCTTCGTATATCTTAACGATCAACAAATTTACCACCAAACTAAATCATTATTTAAAATATACTTTATTTGATATTAAGCAAACAAATAAATATTTAATTGATAGATAATGCTAATTAAATCAGTTATACAGCTTCCACTTATTTTTGATTGCATTTGATTTTTCGGTGGGAAATATTTTCATACAAAAATAATATGCACTACGTCATATCAGAATAGGGTTACGATATAACCTCTGAAAATGTCCTACATATATCTGATGGTCTGGTGTTCCCACGAGGCCAGTTTTGCACATTCTCCGAGTACCTCTGCTTCCTAGGAATTATTCGCCATCGGGTGCGTAGCGAGACAACGCCAGGTGACCCCAGCTTTCTCTACCATCGACAAATCACATCGAATACGCAGCTAGACCTGTAATCCTCTCGAGACGAACCTCACGAACCAACAGTTGGGATGTGATTGTGTCCGGAAGTGCTGCTCTTACCGTCTCTTGTAGTGGAAGCCACAAAGCGGAAAGAGCAATCCCCGTTTACCCCATACATCCCCTCACGACCTAAGTACTTACCCATCTGATTGGCTGAAACATGTGCACATATACATACTTTCATTGTTGGGACCATTTAAATAGAACAACTTGATCAATTCTCCCCAAAAATAGGCTGTATGAATTACCAGGTATGCAAGTTTAAAATGTCGTTTTAATTCCAATAGAATGCGCTCTTAGCCTATTGAAGGATTTGCTTATCTCTAAACGCTATTTTGTTTGTTAGTCATTTGTTTGCAAAAGTCAGTTGTTTTTAAGTCGTTTACGTGGACGTATCATACCTTTCTTTGGCGTAACAAATGTCTAATTTTAAGCCAAATAAAGAGCATTTGCGGCATGTCATGATTTTCTTATTTAATCAAAAGAAAAAGGCATCTGAATGTCATCGAATTTTTGTTGAGACTTATGGCGATCTTGCTCCAACCGTCTAGCATGTGAACGTTGGTTTCAACGTTTCAAACGTTGTTTTGATCAATGTTACTGATCAAAAACGAGAAAATCGACCAAATCGACTACGAGCTTCTCAAGCCCGGCGAAACAGTCAATACCGAGCGCTACCGACAACAAATGATCAATTTGAGTCACGCATTGATCGAAAAACGCCCAGAATGGGCTCACAGGCACGCCAAAGTCATTCTTCAACATGATAACGCTCCTGCACATTCAGCCAGATTGACTAAGGAAACGATTTCTTCGCTTGGTTGGGAACTCCTACCCCACCCGCCGTGGGGTATTCACCTGACCTGGCGCCTTCTGATTATCACCTCTTCTCATCGATGGGACACTCATTGGCGGAGCAACACTTCAACAATTTCGAAAACGTACGAAAATGGCTCGATGAATGGATTTCAAATAAAGATGAAGCATTCTTTTGGAATGGTATCCATATATTGCCCGAGAGATGGACAAAATGTGTAGAAAGCGAGGGCCAGTACTTTGAATAAAATTACTGTGTATATATTTTAAGAAATAAACGACATTTTAAACTAGCATACCTGGTAAGCATTGATAATATATTAGTATAGGCATAATCATATATTACTGTCGAAGACTAGGGAAGTAGGTGATGTGAGGCCCAGGGAAGGGGCTAATTGAAAGATGCCAGATGCTTCCTTGCTTCTGAAATGAGAATTAGGTTTACGAGGAAATAACTATTAGACTCGTCTAGGCCTGTCTCGTCCCTCCCACGAAGTTATAAAATCAGCTCGCCAGTGGCCCCCCAGAGTCATTGATAAGTTAGTGTTACTCAGAGCGTCGGACTGGCCGTAGCCTTTGCAGTGCCGGTAACAGTGAAGTGATAAGTGACAGTAATTAATAAGTTTGTTTGAGGCCTCTATGTAAATAAACACATTTAATTATTTGTTCATATCTGTTAGTAATTTTATTGTTCCCTGCTAGTTAAAGTTGAATTCTACGCCATGACATTCCTTATGTGACATTGTTTAATTAACTTTAGTTAATTCTCTTCGAAAATAATGAATAGTAAATAATGGTTAAGCTTAAAAGGCATGTTACTTGTTAGCCGTTGTTTTATTGAATGAAACATTATTTAACATAGGAGACAACCTCAGTGTATGACAGTAAGTAATTTATTTTGTAGGTAAATTATTGACCGTCTAGTTTTATGAAGAGAGGATTATCAGGAATTCGATCTTGGTAGTTGAAGAATTAAAAACTTATTTATGAAGAGAGCATTAGCAGGAATTCGATCTTGATAGTTGAAGAATTAATAATTAATTTATGAAGAGAGGATTAGCAGGAATTCGGTCTTGGTAGTTGAAGAATTAAAGACTAATTTATGAAAAGAGGATTAGCAGGAATTCGGTATTGGTAGTTGAAGAATTAAAAACTAATATGAAGCTTTTTTGGTTAGAAATTAATTTTTAATTCTTCAAATAACAAGAACGAATTCCTGATAATCCTCTCCTCGGAAGTATTTATTCTCTGTATTTTCCATTTATTTTTTAGTTAGTAAAGGCCGAAGGTTGGATTGTAATTAGTAGGTGTAATTATTTTTAATGAAAAATTAACTTATATTTATCTTTGTTCTTAATTATCTTTCAACTTTTGCCCAAAACAATATTAATGTAAACAAAGGCATTATTTCATTAGGTCTGGCTTCCCAAGGCATGTCTAAAATTTTGCAGAAAATATTATTTGTAATACAAATATTACACAAACACACAACATGAATCTGTAACTAGAAAATATGCTAGAAGAGCTAAACAAGAAATGGTTCATTCAAATTTTATGTTCTTTGACGTTTAAAAGAGAAATCCTTTCCCGGAAAGATAATTAATTGAGTGAATGATTTTAAACAAATGTTAGCAGGCACCTTTTATTTCAAATAGAGAACTCAAATTTGCCATTAGCTGACTTCCCATAAGAAACTCCATCAATTTTCCTAAAGAGTGACATTCGAAAAAATGTCTTGATTTCTTCCCCGTTCCTACTTATGGGAAGCTAAAAACATGTTCCTAGCGTCAGAAATTTTTATAAAAAACTGAATTTACTATTTAAGATTCTTCTTGCCTGAATTTGGACATAAGGGAATTTAGGGGATTTAAGAAAACGCCAAATATACCATATTCTCCCTGTTCAGCTCAGCTCATAGTTATTTCTAGCCTTTAGGTTAATTTAATCATTCACTCTTTATTACTTCTTTCTTAAATGAAATATGGGAAATCCTCTGAATTTATGCAGCTCCTGCGTAAGGAATTTTTAAATAAAGGATAACTTAAATGTAATGTAATGAAATATTTTAAAAAATGAAGGCTTTAAGAGAGAAATTGTGCTAATATTTCTGACAAGAGATTTAAACATTGACTATTGTTTTGCTTGATGTTTGACAGAGGCAAGATGAAGAAAAAATATTCTCTCTAAAATTTAGATGTTAAAATCACGTTTTCATTGAGCAACACAGAATCTCATCTAGGCGTGAAGTTAACCATTTACAAAATTTTAGAAGTACTGTCTTCAAGACTCATAATTGTAAGAAAAGTGAAGGCAGAGGATAGTAGGGCAAGAAGAAAATTGAAGGTTATGAGCCCAGAATGCACGACCATGCACCATAATGGTACATAGTGGAGTGCAGCGCAAAGAAAGTAAGGATTTAGTTCAAGGGGGCTTATACAGCGACGTCACGTGGCCTATAAAGTGCGGAAGGGGGTGAGGGTATCCAAGTCCAAGCCCCAGTAATATCAGAGACAAAGTATGACTAGATTTTCACCCAGGATCCCTAAAAATCTCTAATTAATTTGAAGCGTTAAGTTCATAATAAAGAAGAAAAAATATTAAACAATTAATGAGAAGGAACAGAATAAAAATTCTATCTGTCCCAGCCAGGACTCGAACCTGGATCTCCTGCTTGACGGGCCGGTATGTTGCTTTTTCTATTCCCTCTCTTTAATTAATCAATATTTACGTAGGGTAATAAACCACAACCAAATAAATATTTATAAAGAAAAAATATTGTTTGTATTACAGCATATTTTTATTTCTCTTTTAAAAAAAGGGCTGAATTTTAGGCCTTCATCAGCGCTGAATATGAAAAAGAAAAACACAAAAATATTATAGTAACATGTCTATATGTCATAATCTAACAAAGAATAAATAAATGAAAATATACAATTGTGTAATCGACTTTATTAAATGGGTACTGAACATATTGGAAAGAACAAATTCTTATAACTTTTCTTTTTAATTCTTTAACTACCAAGACAGAATATCTGATGATTCTCTCTTCAGAAAACAATGTCGGTCAACAAATTTACCTCCAAATGATTTTTTTTGTTTTTTAAATTCCCCTGTATGTCCTATTTTTTTCTTTATGAAGAGTATCCATATAGAATTTTTCTTTTATCCTAAGTAAATAAAATAAAGTGATGTTCTGTACATTTAAAAAATATTGAAAGAAAATTTTTTTAATATGTTCTAACAATCAATATATTCGTGAATCATTTAAAAATGTTTTCCGCTATTGATTACGCTGGGAGACAGTGAGATCGGGGCCAAGAGATGGAGGGGAGTTATCCGAATGGCTGTTGCATGACCTTCCACTCCTTCGTCCTTCGAGGACCCAGCATGTGTCCCTTGGCACTTTCTACATGCCGTCAGTAAGTCCCGCACTTAAGGGTGGGGGGTACAAGGCCGACATGCAAGTGGAATACATTTCCTCTGTGTAGTGGGGGAACGCATTTGTTGTATGTGGTATGTGGAGAGCCGTTTCTCCCAAGGCCAGAACCTTTCTCACTTGTCACATTTGCCTTCATGAATATTGTTTACATAAGTTCGTAACACGCCTCAGGGAAATATTTATTGCAATAGAGACGATAAATACCATTACAGTTGGGGAAATAATATTTTACCATCATATATTCATATACTGACTAAAATAGCTTCTTAGTCTTAACAGATTTCCCACTTTTCATGAAATATGGACATAATGATACGAGTAAATGAGGAAATGTTATTTACAATCCGGAAATAAACAAGGAGCGAATAATGCAAAACCACTCCAGACTGGCTCGGAAAGTTAAGTGGTGGTAATGCTGAAACATCATATAATATATAGTGTAAAACAACTACAGAATAAACATTAGAAAATTATATTTGATAGAAGAAAGAAAGAAACAGAAATTTTGTTCTGGGACAAAAGTCCTCTTGAATAACAAAGAGGTCACAGCTGATTCTGACCTAGTGGCAACAATACAAATAAACAATAGGCTAATAATATATAATATTTTGAACAGAACTATGACAATATTTACAAGTACAGAAATAGAAGAAATAAGTAATAATTAGTAATAAAAAAAGAAAGAAATACAATTTAAAAAAATAGATGTACAAAAAGAAAATTAGGGCTATACTAGAAAAGGCAATGAAACTCAAAACTAATAAAATAACAATTAATCATGATAAAAATAAATAATAAACAAGATACACTCTTAGATGATTTTAGTTAGGGTTCGGTCAAGATAGATCCAAAAAACACAAATTTAAAAAATGTATTTTTAATAAAGGATTATCTGCCAACGTTTCTGCTTACATTGTAAGCCATCTTCAGGGCTATCATGAAGATGAGAGAGGACGTCCTGTCCCTAAGTTCACATTTCCATGACTGATCACATAGAGTAAAAAAAAAAAACTCCTTTTGAATAAACAAGATACAGTTTAACAGTTCCTGATACCCAATTGTACATTTACACCTATAACACTTGTATGAACTTTATTATAACGATTTTTAAATATAATTTCCATTTATATAAATAACCATTTAATTTCCATCTAATTTCTCCTCCCCTCCCCCCGCTTTTGTTCATTCGTTTTCAGTCAGCATGGGTTCATTTTTATGTGAAATTTGGTTTTTATATCTTAAAATAAAAGAATAATAAAGAATACCTGCCCAATTCACTAAATGAATTTTCTAAATTGCACTTTTAAATATCATTCTTAATAAATGGGGTTTTTAAAATATTATAGAACATAAAAATAGAATATAATTACACCTTACGCTTATTTTGTAGTATACATTTCATAAAACTAAAAATCAAAATTATATTAAGGTCTTCATGTACCTTAATATAATTTTGATGACCAAAATTTTGGTCATCCTGTAAATCCTCACTCCTCCTCGACCGATTTAAGTAATGAACTATCTAACGCTCTAGTTAATGAAATTATCTAACAGTTAACAAATTAAATAATGAATCTTAGTATTGAAAATTATGTTTTTATCTTAACGCGTTTTTGAAAATTTTACAGTTCATCGTCCTACTTAAGTAGAAGCTAATACATGTGATCCGTTCAAAATAAATAATTAAATAAGTAAATAGATTTGTATTATTGTGTATTGTTGTTGTGTATATATATTTTTTGTGTAAATTTACAAATTTTTTATGAATATACACTGAAACCATATGTTTTATAAAAAATGTATTTTTCCTAAAACCATATAAATTTAAAAATTGTGAAGGAGCAATACTATTTACAGTTCATATATTAATATAAATTAGTACCCAAATTTTTGCGTATTGCGATATAGTTACAGACACTAGACAGCTTTATTTACTAAATTATGAACGTTCTTTCTTAACTTCCAGATCTACCAGCGCCTAATTTCAAAATCTTCAGTAGGTCCCACACACACACACACACACGCACACGCACGCACGCGCACACACACACACACACACACACACACACACACACACACACACACACACACACACACACATAAAAACACACACACACACACACACACACACACACACACACACACACACACACACACACACACACACACACACACACACACACACACACACACACACACACACACACACACACACACACACACACACACACACACACACACACACACACACACACACACACACACACACACACACACACACACACACACACACACACACACACACACACANCGTGCGCGCGCGCACACACACACACACACACACACACACACACAAATATATCTGGAAATAGTTCTTCAGCGCCTTGGTTAGGAGAAGTAAAGAAAAATGATGCAACAGCCTTTGGACCTAATTATGCTTCCCAACTTGAGCAATATCCTCGTATTTAAAAACGAAAAAGTTTTCGTAATTTCTCTGGTGTCGAAACGACCTGGGAGTCAGAGGAAGCCGCCATTTGCATAGAGCCCAAGAACACTTCTTCAGACTACCAAGATTAGTACATCTTGTCTGTGTGTATGTATAGAGAGATTTATTTTGTTAGTTTGAGTGAATGCTTTATATTTACTTAAAAAAAAAAAAAATGTTAAATCTTTTAATAAACATTTTTAATGGGGAAACAAATTTCTATATCTTCATAAATACTATATAGATTTTTATCACCCACAGATTCGAACCCGAAGCGACAGGGTTGTGAATTCTATTTTTAATCCATTATATGTAATCTTCTAGCATTTACATTCTATAACATTCCCTCATTTTTTTTTTTTAGTCTAGCTGAATAAAATAAAAGTACATAGATAGTAGAGAGTTGGACGGGAAAGATTTATGAATAAAAGTCTATGAAAAAAAGCAGACAAATTTTTTATTTAATGCCTACGTATCAGCTTTAAATGCGAGATATCTTTGGAACTAAAAAATAAAATTAAAAAATGCATATTCTGTAGTCAATGTTTTATAAGAATAAATTTATACATGAACGGGAATGAAATTAAACAGTAAAATTACATCTATTGTATAAGACGTAGTGTTCTTTGTGGAAATAATATATTATGAAAATAAAATTCTTAATTTATTAAATTTTTTAATAAACAAAATTTAAATACAGTTTTTAAACACAGAATAAATTTATTCACATAGTTAATTTTCATGAAGTTTAAAATGTAGATTCTGCCTGACGTAGAGAGGCTCCGATTTACATACGGGCAGAAGTGAAACTTCCTAAGGGGTTAAATTAAGGTTTTTAAGCATAAACTAACCCTAACTTCTATACGACTACCCCTGAGAGACGCCTTGAGAACCACAAGGGTAGTCGTATAGAAGTTATATTTTCATCATGTTTCGTCATGTTTCCATCATTTTAGTCTAAAGAAATGGTTTTCATAATCACAATTTTTTCCCCACACTTATTCAATTTGCTGCAATTTTTGAATTGAATAATATAATCAAAATTTCCATATTAAGTTATATTATTAAATATCTAAACTGTGAAATTATGTTTGGCTTTCTGGATAACTGAACAAGTTTGATTTCTGGAAGTGGCGCATAAAACATATTCTCTAACAAGAAAGATACTCATAAGGCTTACATGAAGAATACACAATGGATTCCATCTAAACTGGAGGATATGAAAAAGGAGTGGTTTCGAAGGACTTCTTCACTAGAACGGTGGCAAAGTAAAAGGACTTGAGGAAGTGATAGGAGGCAGAAGTGATGATGAGAAGAAAGCAGCAGGCTGACCTAGACTGAGACCTATACTAGAATTAGTGAAGAACTAGGACACAGGAGGATCACTAATCACTAACATCAGTCTCCGCCCCATTCCAGGCAAACCTCCACCACTCCCCACTACTCACTTTACATAAAAAACTTATATATTCTATTTCAACTAACTGATTATTTATTATATCCGCCTGTAGGATCTGTCCTAAATATGTGAGACGAGGCTAGAATACTGTCATAATCTGCGTGAAGTGATGGAGAATTAAGCAAACTATTATGGTATTGTAGATATTCCCAGGATAATATTACTGTATCTACTGTATTTATGAGCTCTATTTGTGCTTCATCTACTAGTACATATGGTAAAACAAAATTAAAAGGAATTCGTAGGGTTCAGAGTGTAAGAATCTTTAAAATTAACTAAATTGGTCCATGAAGATTGCGAATAATTACCATAGGTCACAGATTGATGCTAGTTTCACTATTAGATTTTTTTTTTTTTTTCAAGTGTTACCTTCCCGTTCAACCACTTAGGGTCATGGTGGGAGGGGCTATCTACATGCTGCAACCCTATTCTAAACATTCATGTCTGAGAAGAAGCTTCTACTGATAAATAAAAAAATTTCCTGGGCGGGATTCGAACCAGCAGCGTCAGTATTGCGAGACCCAAACGGTTCCCCTGAGCTACCCTGGTGCCCCTCATTAGCCGAATTAGCTGCTATAGTAAACTTTAGAAGTGGGACGCCAAGATAGCTTATGGGATCCGTTCGGGTCACTCATTATTTGTGCTGCGGGTTCAAATCTCGGTCTGAGCAAGTTTTTATCCATAAATAAAAGCTTATACTGAGCCATAGATGATTATACTGACCCATAGATGACTGCCTGTAGATATTCCCTCCCTTCACGGCTCTTACAATTAAATAGCAGACACGGAGGAATTGTGCAAATGGAACGAATTCCTCAGCATCCTGGTGGATAAATAACTGTATTTGAAATGTACATGTAAAATATATCTTCTTATAATAAGCAAACCTATGTGTCAGTTCCATTGCTCCAAACTAGATGTCAAAACTTTCTCTTGCACTTGACATTTCAAGCAATCCTTCACGTCTCATGGTTCGATCCAATAACGAATTTAATCTTCCTTTTTCCATTTCAAAGATAGACAACGAATTTCATTCATTAAGAAGAATTAAAAGCTGTGGTCAATGTAAAGCTTCGGGAAAATAAAATTTGAAAAAATTGTATCATAATCTATCATAACACCAATCTCTATAACTAAAATTCTCAGAACTACCAAATTAAGTAATTTTCATATAAATTTCGTTGTTAAATTCATATTAAGGTAGTGAAATATAGACCAAGTGGGATTTTTTAGTTTTAAAAGAAAAAAATTGTGTGTTAAAACTAAAAAATTATTTTAACAAATAAACCTCAATAATTCAACAGGTTGTGCCTTTGAAATTGCAAATGAATTTGCCTACAGAGTGAGATCTCATTTAAATTCCTTTATAGGTTTCATATATTTTATTTATATTTATAATCATTAATAATAGGTGTAAAAGGTAGTTTTTAACATTGATTTTCTACATTTAAAAAAACGCCTAATAAGTACAAAATTTAAGTTTTAAATTCGAGAGTAGTTTGGGCCTCACACTTTTACAAAGAAAATCCAATATTTAGGCTATTTTTTACAAATTTTCAATTTGATTTTATTAAAAGCTAACAATTCTTTGTATTCATGGTATGGGGGAGTTCACAAAAATACCAAATTTAATAATAATAAATTTAATAATATCTTCATGAATAATATATTATATAAAAATGTAAATAGCTGAATAATTGCTAAATTTAATTTCCTACAATTTATGTATAATAAAATTTCTTCATATTCGCCTAATAAGGATATTCTTCATCAAATTGGTCTAAGTGGTCCTCGAGGACATCGCTTTTACGTTCATTGTTCATTGATCTTCTAAGGTCTTTTAGTTTTTTTCTTATTCATCATCATTTTTTAACTAAATTGAGAATCCGTTTTGTTTCTGCGTGTCAAACTTCTATTTTTCTTTTTATGCATGTTAGGAAGGTGAAACATTCATTAACTAGGATGCTGAGGAAGTTACTTAATTCAGGCAACCTCTTAGTGACGCACTTTTATTCATACTACTAATTTGTGATTAAAAAGAATTCACAAATCGCAAGTGTTAGAAATAATTTATTAGATTTACGGACGTAGGAATGTTTAATGTGACATTATTTAGAGCTGTCTCGTAACTCGTCCAATTGTTTATTTATTAAGTTAAAAAGAAAATAGTGGTTTAAATATCTTTAATATAATATATAATTTATATAAAGCAGAATGTCAAGGTAAAACTTCCCAAGAAAGAAACTAATTTAAAGAAATTGATTCTTACCTGAGTTTTAGCCTTGGATTCCTTCATTTTCATATTCCGGCGAGGATAATGCGTGGACCCGCGCGTGGGATTGAAATTCGTGCTCTTTGAGGATTATGTGGGTTGAGCCAATTCGTAGTGATGTTCCTCAAGAGAAAAATGTGGGGGAAGTGGGCGAGAGTGTTTGAGTCGGAAAATTGAAGCAAATTTAACAAGTGGAGGAACATAGTACAGTAGCGCAAGGAGAGCCAGAAAAAATCATACTACCTCAGCCGGGACTCGAACCCGGGTCTCCTAGAGTTCTGGGATTACATACCAGTACTAATATCATTATTTAAAATAGCGCAGTAACATTCACTGGAAACTTTGGGCAGGTGAACTTATTTTTAATGATTAAATTTGCTATTGAGGAATTCTATTGAAATATTTCGAAATGTACAGTCACTCTCCCCTCCCCCCAACTCTCCTTCCCTCTCTCTATCAAGGAACAGATCAATTAAATATCACTAGCGAGTTAACGACACTCCCTAAGAATACAAAAGAAAAAAGATGCCTACTTCGTATTTCCCATAAACAAATACTGGGAGGTTATAGCCTTTTGACAGGTTTATCATATATATATATATATATATATATATACATCAAACCTAAGAATGTGTGTAATCGTTTGTTAGTTCAGCTCACGCGTTTTTTCAGAGTTAACTCCTCTTCGTCCGATTTCCGCCGAAAGTTACCTAAACTTAGGAGAATTAAAATTTTATAAATTAGCATGATTTAGCATTCATGACTACAAACAATTAATTTCAAAATATGTGAATAAGTCATTAATTTATAATAATTTTAATAATAAAAAAAAAGAAGAAGAATGTATAGCTAATTTGTTAGATTAGCGGATTCTTAGTATTGAGATAGAAAATGTGTCTGGGTGAGTCTTGGTGTGTTGGCTGCCACTAAATAATTTTGCTATCAATAGTTACCCCTTTGGAAAAATACTTTTCTCCCCATATTCAACGTTGAATATGTTCTCCAGATTGGTACATCAGATAGACCGGAACTCCAAATGATAACGTATAGGAATATTTGAGCCCGAAGCTAGGGCTTCTCTGATAAGACACAAGACACGTCTCAGATACCAGAGTCACGCCTGACCTTTCAGTACATAAATATGCATGATCCTTCCACTTTGTGTTTCTTCGGCGTTCCGAGAGTGTATCCATCGTATCCTCCTGATGGGGTTGAACGAAATGGACCTAACCTAAATGTGACAACAAGCGAGTATTAATCGGTAGACTTCAATAACTGATAAATTCGTGTTCAACTAAAAATATATATAATTTTCAGGTGTTGAATATTATTAATATTAAGAAATTGCCTTAAATAATTAATAACTGAAATAATTATTAAAACCATATTTAAAAATCCTGTCATATAGAAGCAGCATAACCTAAGCAGATTTCACGTGTTTAGTTAGAATGTACATAAATGTTACAAAATAATTAAGGATTATACGAAATATCTTATAAGCCGGACAGAGCAATGGGCGTAAAAAGAAAGGACACTAAATATGACTGGATAGAATGAGTGAGGGAAGTGCTCTGCATCGTAGTTAAACTCTTAAATGTCTTCCTTAATAAAGAGTTTTTTGACCGTATTATTATTAGATAATTTCTGTTGGGGTTTGGTAGGTCCAAAAAAAATACAAATTTAAAAAAAAAAGTGTATTGTTTAAAAAAAATTATCTGCCGACGTTTCGGCTTACATTGTAATCCATCTTCCGGGCTGTAAAAATACAATGTCATGAGAATACAATTATAATTTAAAATATCATAATACAGGATTGCCATAATATAATGTGATGTCAAAAGTATGAATGTAGAAAGCTGTATGTAACAGAATTTAAAACATGCAGACAACAACCTATTTAAAAAATTGTTTAAAAAATTAAAACAGTAATTGTTTTAATGTAATAATTTCATTACTAACATTTGTAAAAATATCACCACACCTTTCCAAAAGAATAATGAAATTTTTAATCTAAAATATAAATTTCAAAAATCAATCCTCAAACTCCACATCGCTGAAAAAATAGCCAAAATCAAAAACCTTAATAGTACAAATAATAATTTCAAGTCCATCCTTTGTAAGGATATCATGAGATGTTAAGATAATAACTAAAATACTCACAGGCATTTTACAACAAACGAATACCAAAAAAAAAAAAAGACTCAATTGTTAAGAATATTCGAAACTGCCAAGACTTATCAATGACAAAGTTACTATCTATCCTTCTAGTGACCCCAATTGGGTCCATAACATCTCCTCCGTAGATATTCCCCTCCTGTTCAGAAAATATTATCGTTAGGCCTTTATTTTTCAGTCCCCCCCCCCCCCTCCATGATTCCATATCAAATATTCCTAAACTAATAGTTGATTTAGCATCCATTTATAGAGACTTCCGTCATTCTATTAGTGAAGACGAGAGGGAATTGTCACGTTTTAGAGTTAGCAATATCATCACAAACCATCTTCACTCCTTCAAACCTGACGAATTGATAACGAGAAATCCCCAAAAATTTTACTCTTTTCTTTTCGTGTGTTCACTGCTCTCTTTATCCCACCTGTTCTTGCTAACTATATTTCGCAGCCGCATCGGTTTAATTTTCTACATATACTTTATATATATATATCGATAGATGGTTCTCTTACACCTACACTGTGCGATTCCTGTCCTCTGTAGATCNTTCAACGTAATATATATATATGTGTGTATGTATATATATTTGGTAAATCTGTCAGGCTATAAACTTCCAGTATTTGTTTCATGGGAAATGTGGAGAAGACACCATCTTATATTTTGTATTCTTAAGGAATTTTGTTAAGTGTCTAGTAGTTTTATTTAATCTTTTTTAATAAACTCAAGGAAACACCGAAGAAACATTCAAATATATCAAAGTATAGAAGAAATTTTTAGCTTCTATAGGGGGGTTATAGAGATAATATTTGGCTAATTCTTACACTTTCTTTGCGTATGGAAGAGCAGAAGCGCACAAGATCCACATGGAATTCTCAGAAGGCGTGACCAGTGCGAGGGTAGAAACAGTTGGTACCCCTCCTTAGTATGACCTCAAATGGTCAGGTAACATAGGAAAAAAAAATGAAAAAAAAAAAAGAAAAAAAAATTTGGTAGTTGAGGAAGTAAATATCTGATGTCCCGAAGGAATAAGAAAGAGCTGGCTTGAGAAGCCACTGAAGAGCGGTCTAAGCAGGTGCTTAACGGTCAAGTTGAGAGTCGCTAAGAATTAAGCAGTTCATTGAAAGTCTGTCCGGGACTAGCGGATGGGTTCAAGGAACCGATCCACAAAAAATCCCGGGCATAATGAGGCCTCATGAGGGGATTCCTAGTAATCTAATCGTATCTGCCCTGATTTCCCGAGGCAGAATCCTGTGGGTCCAGCCTCAAACAGATGATTAGGTCAAGGAGGATATTCATGGCCTGCCCAAGAGAGTACATACCAACGCCATTACTCCTCCGGAAATACCATATGATCTGCCACAACTCCTTCCCTGCTTCTTTTTGCTCTTGAATGGCGGGTGATTTGACTATGGCTGTTAAAGAGCAGTGTGAAGAACACGTCACTTAACTTGACCAAAATATTCTGTTTAAATGGAACTAGAGGAGGATCTGTTCAGATATCTCAATCCTAGCGCATCATATTTGAATCTACCCTGGACAATTTCATTGGTAAATAATAGCTTACCCATGAATCTGTAGAATAGGGTGACTATCTGTAGATAGATAGAAGAAGGGAAGGTCCTCCATTATCTTAAGTGGCTAAAAGGGTGTTTAAATAAAATATTTTTAAAAATCCACTTGAAATATACAAATTTATATATGTATTTAAATCTTATCCGATCTATCTCACTGAGAGGAAACAATTTGTTTGTGAATCACTCTGAAGCACCATTCTTCTGATAGAATGGTTATACAAAAAATAATAAAAACCTGTAATTGGCTGTCAGGCAGTCCTTGAATAATGAAAGACTCTACAGAGTGAAGGGGTAAAAAGCGAAGTGAAGGGTGAAAGGATAGGCAGACAGAAAAGTGGTCATCAAAGAAGGAATGGTCTAGAAAATAATAGATCTCACACTTTAATTGGTATTATTGCAGCTTGCATGACTCCAAATTAAGCGATATACCATTAATTCAATAAACCATTCAGAGCACAGATTTATGCTTGAAAAGTAATATTTTTATTATTTTCCTAGTCTAATAATTGTATAAGAATATAATTGTCTGTTTTAGTTTACCGTTTCTTTTTGAGTGTTATGTATAACTTTATATAAAAGTGTGTCAAGTGTAATGCGTTAAGGAATTCAACTACATCGTTCAACAGAGTTCACATTGCAGAAAAAATGTATGTCACATAGGAGCACAGTAAACTAGGCAGATTGCCCAAGTTTCCTTAAGGCCAGATAAGAGTAAATGACTAATTTCACCTTAAGCGCAGAAAAAGACAATGTTGTTGAGACTGGCTCTAGGCTGACCGGAAGGGGAAATGTGGAGGGTGGCGCTCAACTCTCGTAGTTCATTCTTGAGTACCTTCTTTATTAGAAGTATTTCGTAAACATTTGACAGGGTATACATTTTAAACAATTAGATAAATATTATTTTTGTGCTATTTAATCCCACATAAATTTTAAGAATTTCTAGAACAATTTTTAGATCAACTTGACAATGTCAGCTCCTCCTACCATAAGACGATATATTCATCTCCTCGGAGACTTTCGACACTAGTGCGGGGGAATTTAATAACTTATCAGGTTTGTCTTGGTAGCATAAATGGAAAATGCACCGGCCCGGATATCAGGAGATCCAGGTTCGAGTCCTGGCTGGGACAGTTAGATTTTTTATTCTGTTCCCTTACACTAAAAATTGTTATAAGCTTTTTTTATATTATCAGTTTCCTTACTTCTCAATATACATTTTACATGACTTACATAAACATTGTATATATATATATATATATATATATAAAACTTACGCCAATGTTATTGATTAATAAATTGTTTATATTAAACAAAATAAGCGAAAATTAGAAAT
>KZ806970.1:596327-627689 GCA_000696205.2 Oncopeltus fasciatus
AATTACCCGCATTATTGTCGAGAGTTATGTATTCATTACTTTATTTTTCTGTACGACGTATTCCAAAATATGGAATTTTTTAAATAATTATATGTAATTCACTATTTCAACTAATTTTTTCAAATCGTTACATGTGCCCGTCAATAGAAATCAGGCATGAAAAATTTAGGTTTAGAGAGAGACTAAAATTTAAAATCTTAATATCTTCATTATGATGACTGTTATTTTAAAAAATATTTAAAAAAGTAGACTTAAAATTTAATTTTGAAACGTTTATGTAACATCATAAAAAAATGCTTATTATCAAATATATTTTAAAATATAATTTCCAGCATATGTTGGGTCCCCTTATTTTTTAAATATCGTTACCTAATTCAACGTATGACATTTCTTTGCAAATCACCGAATGAATTAAATTGTATTTGAAATCGAGTGTGTGAAAATGAAGTTCAAAGATAGATACCTAAACATAATGTTTCCGTTGTTATTTCAGTTATGGAAAAGTATATAGATTATAATAGGTGCAAAGTGATTATTTACATTTCTTTCCTGTTATAGTTATACAAAAAAAAAAAAAAAAAAATTCCTTATTAAGGGAGAACTTCAGGAATGGAACCAAGGTGGGCGAGAACTACCCTCACTTCCCAATCAATATAGGGCAAAATTATTCCCTGCGGGTTGGAAATCAAATTTCCACATTACTGTTCTGCACAATTGACTACATTTACGGTCTACGCAGCTCTTGCGCGACAAGCTCGTGCTACCCCATCGCTACTTGGCTGCTACAGCCCCTTGCAAGGGTAACACCCCGATCGCAGCAGATTAATTACGATGTCTGGGATATCTGATTCTGGCCGCGAGAAGGTTGGCGCACCTCCGCTCTGATTCGCCCATTCATCTTTCCGCCCCTCCACAATTGGATCCATTGTTTCCTCTGCCGATTAGAGAACAGCTGAAAATTAATTCTGCTATTGTTGGCACTCCATTATTGTTGTTGTCGTGAACAGCTGAGTCTACATTCCTGCTACTCAAGAGAGCTACAATCCCCTTCTCTCAATCCTACCATAACTACTTGAATAACTTCATATTTATAATATAGTTTATTGCAATGAATATTGGAATGGCGCATTTTAAATTCTAAAAATAATAATGAGCTTGCAAAACCGAAAAGGGGGTTTACTCAAAGAAGCAAATTATCCTGGAGAAATTAGTCAGGGTTTTTGCCAGGATCAGAAAAAAAAAAATACTCCAAATTTTTTGGGTAATTACTTTATTATTGCTGACACATTTCGACATAACTTGTAAGTCATCATCAGGGCGTTAGTGATGTCTAGAGAGATCTCCGATGATCTCCAAGAGTCTCTCCAGACATAACTATCGCCTCGAAGATCCTCCGAGATCTATCCAGACATCACTATCGAGATATATAACATGAAAATAAAAATTCCACCTTCGGTTTTTGTTCACATAAAGTGAAAATATTTTAAAGAACTAAAATAAAGGCCACTCTGGGATTNTGCTCTGTATACAAGGATAGTAATTCAAATTACTTGATTTGGTTTTTGGCATATTATATTTTGAGTTCATTCTAGTATATAAACGCAAGATAAACAGGTCATTCTGTTTTGTTTAAATAAAAAAGTTGATAATTATGAATCGCCAAATTGAATTTATGAGTGAGAAAAACAAAGGTTCCAAAAGTCCTTAAAATATTAAACCTAAATCGTTTTACGTAAGTAAGAGGAAATAGGAAACATATTATTGTGGTTTTATCGGAAGTTCAACTCCTCTTTGATTTATTTTCTTATTTTGAAAATTAACATAACTCACCGTTGGAAAATTTCATAAATATATAAAGTAAAAAAGAAGGATCTTGAACAGTACTTAATAGTCGGCGAAGGCAATTAAATATCCTAAATTTTAGAAATTGTTTTTTTTATTTATTGCATATGACGAATTTCTCTAAGGCAAGTAAAATAAATTCCACTTTCTTATTCTTCGGTAAAATTACATAGAATAACATGTTTATGATGTTATGGACTCTGAATTTTATAGCTGTGACCATTAGATTTTAAAATAGTAAAATAAAATAAAACATAAAAGTGTAAATAAAAGTCCGACTAAAGTGAAGTAACTGTAATTGTCCTTCCAGTTATGGAAGAAGAAGTGAAAGGAAAGTACCTACACCCAAGCCCACGTATAAATAATGCGTGGACTAATACATTACGATACAATTATTGTACTTATTTATTTAATTATCATTAATATGTCAATTTGGTGCACTAGCCTAGCCCGAGGGAGTCGAATGGGACTCCAGAATATGTTTAAACAAATTTGAGTCAGCAGGCCCCAATTTTTCAATAAAATTCGTGTTTAAAAAATAAGTGGCCTCTTCTCTTTGGCTCTAAGGCAAAAAAAATTTAAATGTTTGGCAAAGCTCACTATATTAATGTAAACGACAAAGAAATAAGTAAATGTTAGTTTACCTGTTATTACTGACATTCGTTGGGTTCAATGTAATTTTGAAAGTAATATAAATGTTTTGGTACAGTTAAGGGTTTTTGTTAAAGCCCCACTTCAAATAATATGACGTTTAAACAGAACAAATATAATTTTATAAATTTTTTTGTGGTATTTAATCCCACGTAAATTTTAACAATTTTTAGTGCAAGAGAACTGATTAAAAAAACTAACTGTCCCAGCCAGGAAACGAACCTAGATCTCCTGCTATCCGGGCCGGTGCATGCACCATTTACGCTACCAGGACAAGTCTGATAAGTTATTAAATTCCCCGCACTAGTGTCGTGAGTCTAACCTCCGAGGCCGAGGAATATATCGTCTTATACTTGGAGGAGCTGACATTGTCAATCTGTTTAAATGACTCTCGTTATTTACTTTTAAATTTTTAATTTTATAAATTTTTTGTGATATTTAATTCCTAATTACTAATTTTAAGTACGAGGGAACAGAATAAAAAATCCAACTGTCCCAGCCAGGACTCGAACCTGGATCTCCTGCTATCCGGGCCGGTACATTTACCAATTATGCTACCGAGACAAGTCTGATAAGTTACTAAATTACCCGCATTATTGTCGAGAGTCTAACCTCGTTTGTATCGTCTTATGCTCGGAGGAGCTGACATTGCCAAGCTGTTTAAATGACTCTCGTTATTTCCTTTTAATTTTATAAATTTTTTGTGGTATTTAATCTCACGTAAAATGAACATAAACATGTATGAATATTAATTTTGTTGTGGTATATTATACCACGTAAATTTTAAAGAATTAATGCGAGGGAATAGAATTAAAAATTTTTCCAAGTCAGGTGTCGAACCTGGATTTCCTGCTTTCCAGGCCGGTATGCTTCCATTACACCACCGGTACGATCTAGATAACTTATTAAATTCCCAACACACTAGTGAGAGTCCAACCTACAAGAAAGACGAATACATCGTTTTATGTTCAAAGGAACTGACATTGTCTAGCAATTTATCGACTCTCGTTATTTACTTTTTTCATTTTCATTTATAAATAATAACTTTGTTGTGGTGTATTATCCCACGTAAATTTTAAACAATTAATGCGAGGGAATTGAAAAAAAACTAGTGGGTTAGGCTCTCGCTAGTGTGTTGGGAATTTAATAAGTTGTCTAGCTCATCCCGGTCGTGTAATGGAAGCATACCGGCCCGGAAAGCAGGAAGTCCAGGTTGGAGTTTTTATTCTATTCCCTCTCATTAATATATCAGTTAACAATTATTAGGAGTACCGCGCACCACGTCCGAGAAAAGCCTGGTTGGAAATGATCTCCATGTGAGAATCTGAGTGGGGTACAACCTCCAGGAGACGGGCAGTGTAGAGGGCGTTCGCTTGGGGAAACCAGTTCTGCTCGGAGGTGTTCGTGGCTGGCTGAAGCGTACCGCTGTACCAGACCTCGGGGAAAGGTACTCCGCTCATCTGACCGTGAAGTCTGCAGCTAGCTATATGTGGGGAGCCTTGAGAAATTAGAGAATCACATTGTTATCGCTAAGGGCGCCCCCTTAAGGCTACACAATGAAGTAATGCCATTCACCCACACTAATACCCTTTTTAAATTTTTTTTTCACCCCTATCTTGAAGTGTTTGTCTATTGAAGAGTTAAAGTAATCCCACTCATGAAAAATCGGGTCTGGTACATCAATATGAAGTTATAGAATCGTAGATATGTAGAATGACTTGGTAAATATAAAAACGAGGCCATTTCTTTTTCTATAACTCTATTTATACATTTGTTTTATCAATTTACAATCCACATTTTCTGGGGGGTACAGGGAGAGCATATCTCTCTCATCGATCCGTAGAAGGTTTAATCTTGGATATTATTATTAAACAAACACTTATTATTTCTCCTAATAGTTTTTTTTTTTTTTATATTTTAATAAAAAAATTTATTTTTTTTTTTTATAGAATATTTAACATAATCTTTACATAGCATTAAATACAATTACTGAAAATATGAAAATTACTTTTTTTAATTAAAGCTGAAAATACGACGAAAACTATGAGAATAAAAAAAACCTGTGTCAAAATGGATAAAAACCAAGGTAGAAATGTTTAACAATCAAGAAAATTTGATATTTTAAAACTTTAACTCCTTCGAGTCCTGGCTGGGACAGTTAGATTTTTTATTCTGTTCCCTTGCACTAAAAATTATCTAAATTTACGTGGGATTAAAGACCACAAAATAAATAATATTTATAAAATTAAAATTAAAATTAAATTAAGAAGAGTCATTTAAACAGCTTGACAATGTCAGCTCCTCCGAGCATGAGCGATATATTCGTCGGCCTCGGAGGTTGGACTCTCGACACTAGTGCGGGGAATTTAATAACTTATCAGACTTGTCCCGGTAGCATAAGTGGTAAATGCACCGGCCCGGATAGCAGGGGATCCAGGTTCGAGTCCTGGCTGGGACAGTTAGATTTTTTATTCTGTTCCCTTGCACTAAAAATTATTTAAAACTCTAACCTTTTTCAAATTGTTCATTCAAGTCCACAAAAAAGACGTAGCCTAAATTTTAAATTTCATAATAATCAGTTGGGTATTTAGTATTAATGTCTTATTATTGGGGTTTTGTCAAGGTAGATCCAAAAATACAAATTTTAATAATGTTTTTTTTTTTAATTTATCTGCCAACGTTTCGGCTTACATTTTAAGCCATCTTCAGGGCTGTCTATCATGAAGACGAGAGAGGACGTCCTGTCCCTAAGTTGAAATTTTCATTACTCTCCATTTGTAAATTTTAGTTTCTCTCTAAAACTCTCCTCCTTCAAAGAGGATTTCAGCCTTTACGGAACTAATTAAACGTAAAAAAAAAATTATATTATGAATTCATTCATTTATAAAAAATCTATCTGTCCCAGCCAGGAATCGAACCTGGATCTCCTGCTATCCGGGCCGGTGTACATGCCAGTTATGCTACCAGGACGCGCTAGTTATCTCATTCTATTCCCTCTACACTAGCGAGAGCCTAACCCACGAGAAAGGCGAGAACTTCGTCTTGTACTCGAAGAAGCTGACATTGTCATACATTTTGTCGACACTCGTCATTTACTTTATTTAATTTTTTCTTTATAGATATTTTATTTGGTTGTGGTTTTTTATCCCACGTAAATTTTGAACAATTAATCAGAGGGAACAGTATAAAAAAAAAATTTAAAAAAAGAAAAAATAAATAAAGTAAATGACGAGAGTCGACAAATAGCTTGACAATGTCAGCTCCTTCGAGTGTAAGACGAAGTTATCGTCTTTCTCGTAGGTTAGGCTCTCGCTAGTGTAGAGGGAACCGAATGAGATATCTAGCGCGTCCTGGTAGCATAACTGGTAATTGCACCAGCCCGGATAGCAGAAGATCCAGGTTCGATTCCTGGCTGGGACAGATAGATTTTTTTATTCTATTCCCTCTCATTAATTGTTTAAAATTCACGTGGGATAAAAAACCACAACCAAATAAAATATTCATTCATAGTTCATTTACTAAAAACGCCAGAATACTGACAGACAAATTTATCTAGGACATATGGGTATGTATTAACACTTGGAACAACTAAACAATGTATCCTAAATGCAGAGGTTGGCAACTGGTTTGGCTGAAATGAGACTTACGGTCCTTCATGATATCTTTGGAGTATCTGCAGAGAGAAATTGTATACTTATCCATCGGCCTTAAGGTATATTTTGCCGCATCCTCTATAACTAAAAGTGAGATGGCATAGCATCTGGGAAAGCTGTCTTCTGTGGTATCCCCCCACCCCCTGGAGTCATTAGTCAAAGGATTAATAGTCGTAAAACTGCTGGAGACTCTCTCTCCACTCGCGTTGTCCCCGTCATCGCGCCAGCCATACTCATGATCCCGTAATGACGGGACACCGTGAGACCCAGGAGATTAAAATAATGCATCGCCAGACGTATAATTTGTATTAACATTTTATGCAGGACTGATCACAATGTATGCCACCCCTTAAATTCAATATATGTGACGGAGGGGGGAATTAAAACTCGCCTAGTGCACTCCTCTTGGCGCCTATTACATGCCATTTTACCTGCTATAAATTCGCATTCATTTATTTAAAACAGTCCATGTAAATTCAGATGTACCTCTCGCTAAATTAAGTCCCTAACTAGGGCAAATAACGTTTCCTGCTGAGAAGAGAAAAAATAAAGTAGGGCAAAAGGGCTGGGTAATCATAAATTAAAAATAAAAAGGCAATTAGTTTTCCCCTTAGCTTATCCAAATACTACTATTTCAATATAAAAATACTTATATGTATTTTGAAGCTCTACAGTTCTATTCATAATAACGTTTCTTAAGAAACTGTATTTGTCCTTAATTTTGTTTTAGTTTTTTCAAAGCTTATAGCTGAACAATTAATAACTAATATCCAACTAAAAATAGTTTTTATTTTTGTTATACGTTCCGGCCTAAATTTCAGGTCTTTATCAGGCTAAATAGAGTGATGGGGAGTAAGAGACTACTGCTTAACAGTAACTAAATCACGGTGGACGATTAAATTATTCAAGAGAATAAATGTTTTAAGCCTTTTATGTTTACAGTAATTATTTAGCGGCAGATAAGTTCATCGATGGTCGACATCAAAGAGGAATGACACAATAAGAAATCGTTGATAAGATTGCAGTGTTAAATGATGAGTACACCTGGTGTAATGTATAGTATTGTATTAAGTTGTTGTTCTGCATAGTTTTAGTTTTTTTGTTTGTTTTTTTTAACTTGTAAATAAATATATTTATGAATGTGCCTCAAAGGATTGAATGACACCCTCTTATCAACTGGCCTCCCCTACTTTCCCTATGACCTCTGTTTTATTTGACTTTTTTATAAGAAAATAACTATTTAATCCATAATCATTCTTAGCCATTTTAAGTAGAAGAATTATATCCTAGTCTGTCAAAATTAGTTCTGTAACACCACCACTTTTATTAATTTTTACTTTATATCAGTAAATTTAATGTTTCATAAAAATGTTGAACTGTTGCTAACTTTCATATCTTCCTCCTCCTCTTCCAACTTTCCCTGCTACTGCCACTCTTACTTTAAATTTATTGAACGGACTTGCTCTAAGGAATTACAATATTGTACTTTTGTGTTGATAGATGGTAACATGATTAAGAACATATGAGGTCTAAAATTAACCTTTACTACTGATTGTTTTGAATACCTTCCAACTTGCTAAATTAATTCTCAATTTAACTTTGTACAATTTTTCAAACGACTTTTTCTATATATTAATTGCGTCTGAAAATCTGCTACGTTTCCGTTCATAAAATTTTTTTTCTTCATTTTTATTAACTTTTTTGTTTGAAGAGCTTACTGTTTTTTAAGACTACTCAAAGTCTTAGTGTCAAAAATACACTCAATTTTGCTAGAATGTTATCTTTTACGCAAAAGGGTAGACAATTTAAGTTAAAGCTTTTCTTATAAATCTTATTACTCAATCAATTCTTTATTATTTCCTATTACTCAATCGAATCTCACTAGATAACTACCCCACTAGTCTAAAACTTTTTTTTTTTTTTTAATTTTTTTTTATTATCACAAATCGTTTTAATAACTATTATTTTACAGAAATAGTTTTTCATATATACATTTTGATTTTTTACAGCTTTATTTGTCTTCTTCTTTTATTAGTCTTATTTTGTTGCCAGAGGGTAATTTACCTTATTAATATTCTAAAATGATACGCAGTAGGCAAATCATCAAACCAGATTTATTGTTCATGAGATTAACTCTTGGCAGAGTCAGAGCTATTTTATCAGGAGAAAATATGGAAAAAATATATATTTTATATTATATTTGCGAATATAAATAATTTACAAAACATTTTGAAAATTCAGTTGATCAAAACAAACTGACACTTTATAGACAGCTATTACGGGAAAAAAAACGGTCAGAAGCCTTCCTTCGCAATGAACTTAAATTACCCTTAAATTTCCTTTCAAATTAGAGTCATTGATGGAGGGACTGTCTACAGATAACATTATGAATCCCTTCCACTTGTCAGGCTTCTATTTTTCTATAAGCCGTGTCATGGTGGGATTCGAACCCGAAACGCCTCTTCTTGAAGGACTTCTTGAAAGTTCTCAGTTAATCTCCATGAATACATTACTTCCAATCAAAAACGCTTAGTGACCAACTCTAACCTAATCCTTGTGTTCCAGTCCCAATCCTTTGAAAGAACAAGAACTCATATCCTGAGTCATTGGTACCCACCTGTTTGGTTAATGGTACAGGAAACTTACTCTTCGACTGATCTTATTATTATATTCAATTAAACTACAAAATTTTAAATTATACAATTAATAATTATTGAAAAAATATTAGTTGAAGCAGCTTGACGGGCTCTACAGAAACGGAGGTTTATAAATACTTAGATGATTTTAGTTGGGGTTCGGTCAAGGTAGATCCTAAAAACAAGGAGTCATGGAAATGTGAACTTAGGGACAAGACGTCCTGAGAGAGGACTAATAAAATGAGAGATCTTCAAGATAGCCCTGAAGATGGCTTGCAATGGAAGCCGAAACGTTGACAGATAATCCTTTATTAAAAAATACATTTTGTAAATTTGTGTTATTTGGATCTACCTCGACCGAACCCCAACTAAAATCATCTAAGAATAATATCTACGGTCAACAAACTCTCCTTTTGGAGGTTTATAAACTTTTTTTTTTTTTTTTGAGAAATAAATGATCCTGTAAATGAATACTAGGAAAATGAGCGCAGTTCCTGTGCGACAAACTTTTATTTGTGAATGAGTTAGTAACGGCAGAAGCGAATTTCCAAGCAGTAGAACGGTTGGGCTATTGTTCCATGTGTCAGTTCTCATATAACTGTCAGAGGCGTCAGCATGAGTGGCCTCATTGCAAAAAAAAACTACCGCAAGAAGTCACTTTTTGACACAAAAATGACAAGTTTTCTTTAGCTAGTGTTTAGAAGCTGGAGAGTACTAAGTAGCCAGGACATGCCTTATCTCATTTCTCAGCAGAAGACAAGGACTGAGTTCGACAGACAGTAACAACGAGAGTACACTTGTCCGAGTGGTTCCTCCGCGTAATCTCCAGCCATCATGCCAAGACAAGGGTGAGCTTATCTTTGACATTCGGCTGTCGGAGAGAGGAGCCAGACGGAACTCAGTCCTCCAGAAAGTGCATTCCCTGGAAGGCCTCCAAATTTCAGAGACACGCACCTGACGGAGCAAAAGAACTGTTCTCTATTCACGGGAGCATCTAGTTCGGGTCCTGAACCACTCTCTTCGGCTCTCGACATCCTGTTCGCTCCACACATTCGCAACACGGACAGACAGCAGGCGTTTCTCTGCGTCAACTAGACTTTCTCTGCCCTTTCCGCTTTTAAATCCACACCCAGTATTTACATAACTCTTATGACTCCCTTTCTCGACTGAACAACTAATCTTTTATTGGAATCAAATTGGATAGATACTGATAAGTAAAGGATTAAGAGATGTAACCCCCTCCCCTAAATTCAGATACTCAATTTCACCAAATACTTCTTAATTTAAAGTTTGTATTTGTTCAATACTAAATTAAACTAAATTATTACTTAATTAAACGCACTAAATGCTTGTAAATCACCTTGAAAATGACGCACAAGCAGTGCGTATCTTGGTATAAGTTCTTTCCCATCCGAGTTCTGTTTATCGACCGATACCACCAGCGCTACCCAGGGGTCTGCTAAAGAACTATTAATCCTACAAATGAGCATTTCATTTGTAGTTCTTCATGTCTGTTTCGACAGATATCCCATAGAAAAATCAACCTATTCACATTGGAGCCATGACTCCAACTACATTTTTTTAAATTTCAATAGTTCTTGGCGGGACTATTAATTTTGTTAGATTAGGTATATTGTTAGCTATGAAGTGTTAGGTGCAAATTGCTAGCCATAAGTGTTAGGTATGATTGTTAGTTATCTTCACTAGCTAACTAGCTAAAAATGTTACACACACACACACACACACACACGCGCGCGCGCGCTCACGCACACGCACACACACACCCACATGTTTATATCTAGAAAGTATATACAGAAAATGAAAATAGTACTAGTACTTTCGGTGAGAAGTGAAGTGAATGTAGCTAGTATCACTTCACTTCTCACCGACGAAGGGCGGGAGATCCCCGAAAAATTTGCTCCTTGTGATTTTTTCTTTTTCTATGTTTACTGCACTCTCTATCCCACGTCTTCTTTATTGCTGTGTGTGTGTGTGTGTGAGAGAGAGAGAGAGAGAGAGAGAGTGATATTAATGTGTATGCTCGGTAGCGTCCACAATTTTTAAAATAATAAAACCAAAGTCGATATTAATTAATCTTTTTTAGCTCACTGTTAAACGAATTCTCGAATGCCTGAAATCGGTAGAGAAATGGAGAGGATTTAAATGAAGACCAAATTTAAAAATCATGTCTTCGTTATTATTAGCATTGCAAAAAAAAAAATTGGTGTAAAAAATATTATAGAATATAAATTGAATTTAAAATGTAATAGTCTATAATATTTTTCGAAAAAATGCATATTTAGAAATTTTATTGCGAGTGTTAAGCAGGCTCTTTAATTTTAAAAATAATAAAACTAAATTCATTAAATAGTGTTTTCATTTCAAATCCTTGAAAGAATTCATTTTAATCGATATGGAATGAGAAAAATGTGGGTATTAAGGGATAAACCAAAATATACAATCGTAATATTTTTTTTTTTATTTGATTTATAAAAATTATAAAAGTATTATTAGTTGTAATAAGGAACTAATTTAAAATAATAAATCTTTATCGTTTTTCCTACTGTTAGTAACGCTATTGTTATTACTAGCGACAGTTATAGATGGGAAACCCGCGTTATCTAACGTTTTACAAGATTTTAAAGAAAAATGTAATAAGATCTTAGAATGTTAGTGCGATGGTTGAGCTATTCCCCTACTTCTTTTGTTAGCCGTAACGATCTTAACTCTCATTGGCTAATCCGGCTTCATTCACTTTAATTTAATGGAATTCTTCTGTCCGTTTCTCATGAAACATTGGAAATATACTTAGTGAACGCTACTTCTGCGTGAAGGGCATTTTACATTAGTTGAGGCAGTAATTCAAATCAACAACTTTTCTATTCTTTGTTATTATAGCAATTTTTATTTTATTTTTTATAGCGATAGCCTCCCTTTTAACCAATTAGGGTCATGGAAGGAGGGGCTATCTACAGGTTTCCACCCCATTCTAAACACCCATTGCTCAGGACAATCCTCCATTTATAGGTAAATAAAAGATTTATTGTCTTGGGCGGGATTTGAACCCTCAGCGTCAAGATTGCAAGACCCGTACAGATCCCCCGAGCTTCCCTGGTGCCCCATATAGAAATTTTGTTTATTAAATTTATAACAATTATTCTTATTAATATTATCTTGAAAGCTCATCTGACTCTGCAGGTTTGAGTAAAATGCATAAATTGATATCTAAATATTTACTTCATTTGAGTATCTACATACATAGAATGTTTTCGTTTCTCAATTGCATTCCTTTATACTTGCATTTATGTATGGTGGTGTTTATGGTTCTACTTGTCCGAAGCGCATTATTAAATGCAAATTCGCTCTCCAAACTTGGTCGTGGTCAGCCGTGGACCGGTTGTTTTACGCTGGAACAAGATGGAGGGCTCCATACTCCAACGTATTTCAGAAGTGTTTATTAGATGGAGACTGGAGGGGCGGCTCTAGGTGCCCTTCCTTCCAGCCCTGTTCCATGTAGCTCACCCACATTTGGCGTTCCAGCCTGGAGAGACTTTCACCTGTCTCCAGACGGACTAGGCCCTGGAAATAGTCCAGCCTCTTCGTCATCCGGGCGTCTGGAACGCTTGACTTATCGCCACCCCTGTCCGTGCACGTACTCTCCACGTACTCCTCGTCTACCTCTTTGTCTTCAGTCTGGCGGTACCTTACTGGAAACACTCCATTTCTCTATCTGCTCTCTAAGGATTTCTGTCTAATACATTCTCCAGCAGATCTCATTTCAATTGCATAAGGCACAGGGAAAGTGGGTTTTAACGAGCTTATCGTTAAATCAGTTAAAAGTTAATAAAAAGAGCTTGAGGTAAAACTCCGTCTATCTGAAAGACTTTTTCTCTCAGGAAATGATTTTCACGCCTAATAATACGCTTACGTTGAGGTAATAGTAATCCATCGGCTATCAAAAAAAAAAAAAAAAAAAAAAATGATTTTTTCTTTAATGACCTGAATTCTATAATTCTACTTCATCTCGTAGAATCCTTTATTTTATATATTTACTATGGCAACGTGATGTGGGTGTCGAAATTATATTGTTCAAAGCTTTAGCCATCTTGCTTAAGGGAAGGAACAAACACACATTCGCAAATTTTGAAATAGAGAAACCTAATTCAGTAGATGACCTTCTTTTTTGGAGGTTATACATTTCGTTAATTGTTTAAATTAGTAGAAAAAATAGGAGTTTACTTGCGGCTTAAATTGAGAAAACCTTTATATTTTTGGTATTATAAGTGTTATAAAACATTTCTGTATATTTTACTATAAACAAGCAAAGTATAATTAGAGGAATGTTCTATAATTAATGTTAAATATTTTTCTTAATTATATACGCTCAATAAGTATACATTTAAGTCACAATATTGTAGAGTGGGCATAATTTCTAGCCACCCTCCAACTTTTAGACTCCTTAGTATACTTTTTTTTTTATATTTTTGTTTTCAGATGTAAACCGACACTGGTGGGAAAGGGATAAAAACCTTTTTTTTTTTTTTTTTTTTTTAAGTTTTCCACTTAAATGTGACCTACCAAATTTTATTAGAAAGAATAGGTCATTGCGGTTTTTAAATCGTTAAAGAAAAAAAAAGTTTGAGGCTTTTAATAACGTTTATTAATTCATTAAAAATTAATTCTCAAATTTCACTTTTTAAATCCTAAAATTATTTAATTACTAAACAAATATTTGTTGAGTTTCATTGCCCCGTTCATTTAGGCGAAATATTACGCCCGTAGCTGTCAAAATGCCTTACCTCTGATTCAGCTCAACAACGAATTTAGTCCTTAGTTCTTTAGTCTTTTAAAAAGTGGTATACTAATTTTTTTTCTTTTTTTTTTTAACTGTGACCTGTGGAGCGTTGACACACACACACACATATATATATATAGAAAGTATATACAGAAAATGAAACTAGCACTAGTACTAGTAGTGAATGTAGCTAGTATCACTTCACTTCTCACCGACACACACAAATACGTATATGTGTTGTGAGAGTTAAGGATCAGGTTATCAAATAGAGTTTATGGGTTATGGAGGATTTTAGTCATATAATTATCTACAAATTTAGACTAAGCCAAATTTTCGATAATATATTGTTAAGGGCTAGGGATCAATAGTAATAATATAACAAAAATAAATATAAGTTAATTTATTACAAAAATAATTACATCTACTCATTACAACATATCCTACTGCAGCTAGTGCCCTTAATAACTAACAAATAAATAAACATAAAATATAAAATTACTAATAAATTAATTAATATATACAAATAGATTAAATATGCTTATTTACAAAGAGGCCACAAAAGAACTTGTTAATCAATGTCACTTTTACTTGTATTACTCAGTAACAAGACTTCTCTGACCAAGGACACAGCTGTTATCCTTAAATTGCCCCCTTCCCGTATAGGTCTGTTCCTCACGCAACCTACTGTCCTAGTCTTAACAATACTTTCCTTTTCTTCAGGGCTGGAATTACACACAAACAATATTTAACATTTTCTTATTTGGTACATACCATATCATCCATCTTGATTAAAACAATTGTTTTGTGCCAAGAATAAAAATATATTACTTCTTCTTATTTGGTTAGTAATTATAAAATAAATAAAGGATTGTGTCACTTTTACTAGTTATCATATATAACCAATTTAATTATTATTTTATTTTTATATATATTTCAAGAGGTTAATTGAAATTTCAAAGTAATAATGATAAAATAATGTTTAGACTGCTTTTACTTCACTTGGTGTAATACAAAGCATTCCTCATATATTATGTACATATTCTTTGTAAGTCGGTTATTAGAAATTTGTAGAGTAAGCATGTGCGGTATATACTCTCTCTCTTAGACAAAAGGAATGCCTGGAAAGAAATGAGGAAACCTCTTGGTTGTTCGCCAAGAGAAAAGAGACGCACTTTGAATATCTACACTATGTGTCCATCGAGATATAAATCTCTCTTGGCCGAAGCCATGATAATTTTCTATTGGGGTGAGTCACCTCCTCGGTATCTCCACACCTCCCTCGCGGCCATTTCCAAGCGTTCGATCAAATTTATTTCTGGCCAGCACACAATGGCTGTCAATGGCAATAGAGTCCAGAACAAGGAAGCCCTGTACAGATATGTGACATCAGTCCTGAGACAGTGGGTATCTTACCAGGAGCACAACACAGATACATCTACGTCATACTATGTGAGTTTTGTGTGTGACGTCAATCCTATCCCCTCAGGAGGTAGTAGTATCCTGTATAGATAGAGTTTCTACGTAGTACCTACATGGATAGAGTATCTTAATTCTTTACTATATTCATGGAAAACCTTTGTCAAGGTAGAACTTTACAAATGTGGCTACGATTTTTACGTACACTTTTCGTCCTGTCCTTGTAGTAGAGAATTTGCATGTTTTCATGCATTCCTATTTATAGCCGTTTTTAGCAGTGCAATGCAAATCTGCCTAAGAATAGGCCTACGCCTCCTGTTACAAAAATGGGATCAGGACTGTAAGATGTCGACTGGACGGAATTAGGCAAGTAGAGCATGAAGCCCCTGCCATTTCGGTGGTACACAGCTGGTCTTCCAGACGGGAGATATAGGCCGGGGAACTGTGAGGTCTCGTGGGTTCCGCTAGGATTCTGACAGACCTCCGTGTGAGCAACTGTTCCTATCTGCCTCTCTTCCACCAGCCAAGCACATAAAAAAAATATGTATAAATAAATAAAACTATTCATGCAGGTATGTCTTCATGAAGCAGTATGTTTGTGAGAAAACTATATAGAAATATCCTCCCAAACACTTAATTATTGTTAAATAGTTACCAAAGTAACTTTTTCTATCACCCTTTCACCATTGCCAATCTGTTTGGGGCAATGCGCTTCTACCTCTCCGGTTCCATGGGAGGCATATTTGTCATTAGCTGATTAATTACTAACCTGGGACGAATTCAACTCCTCTAAGTGATGAGATCAGGGTAATCTAACCGCTATTCGACCCCAGACATTTAGAATGATGTAGAGCCATCTGTTGCAATAAATTCCAGAACATCTTCCTCACTTTTTCTGAACTTCGAGTAGTTGGGGCATTTTATAATCTCAATCTAAATCAAAGAATTGCTTTCAAGAGCTTGACCGAAAATTATGTTCTTAAAATATTAAAATTACAAAGAGAAACCTCAAGATTAACAATCTAGTGGTCACATTTTCTAACTTAAATTGTCAATCAATGAGAAATTGTAAAACTGTCATGAGTCGAAAACAATGCGGCAACAAGTTGTTGAGACTCCATTGTTATCAATCCACAATAATTCACCTTCAATCCACCAAATATTTTCAATTATTCGCCTTAGAGATTTCGCTTTTCAATAAATTATTACCTGATCAAGTATTGACTACCAAAACGCTATGCTAAATGATAAGGAAGTTTAATTAGAGAGATTGATGATAAAGAAATCCTTACCCGTTTGTGACGACATATTTCCTTCTGGAAGACGAGTCCTTTCCACTGCTTTATAGCTTCTTTCATCACCAATAACCTGCCCTTTATGTTTGTGAATTATTTTTAGGGGTTTGGAGAGCTTTGAGAGGACCTCTTGTGAAGCAAACATCCATGAATTAAATTGAGAATAAATCAAATCTCGCTGGATCTTAATGTTTTAATAATGTCATTATTAAAGGATATGTTATAGGCATCGTCATTTGTCAGATTTCTCGACGCAAAATAATAATTTGGGAAAATTACTTGATAAATTTATATTTATGCACAGTAGTCATAAAATGACTACTTAATATTATACATTAAAAAAACTACTTAAGAAAAGGCGTCTGGAGTTGAATTATTTCGATATTTCTAAATGCATAGGTAAATTGCTCTTAGTAACCTATAAAATAATTACCAACAAAAATACTGTTTATTTGAATAAATTAATACATTTTTTTTAAATTGATGTTAAATATTTATCCACACAATAACATTACTTTTAAATTATTTCAGTGGCTCTAATTATATTACTTATGGTATCCTTTTATTGCAGTGCTTTCTTCCTCAGTATAGCCATTATAGAACAATGGTGTTACTAATAGANGTATTTAATGGTACATTCGTGCTTGTTCATATAAATAAGCGTCATACATATGTAGAAACTCAAATTAAATTTCTGAAGAAATACAGACATATCTTTTAAGTTTGGTACGTCCTCTAGAAATAATTCAAACTCAGTTTTACTCAAGTCTCTTTACGTCAGAACATTATTTACATTCTGAGGAATCTCTGCACGTGGTATTCCAAATATATATACATTCAATGAAAGTTTTTATTTGTTCACAGGTGAGTTCAGAGAAGTTTCAGTTGTTCACCGCAGTTTTAAGTGAGTAATTACTAATAAAAATGGACGGTGAGTCAATGTATATTTTATTTAAGAACGCAATATAAAAGGTTTATTTAATTCTCCAATTTCTGAGTTCTATTTCTTGAATAGAAGACTTGGTTATTGTAAAGTCGAAATTACTAAAAAATACAAACACAAATTAAAAAATTCAGCATTTAAAAAGGTCATTTTTTTATGTACATTTTAATTTTTCCTTTCACTTTAGTTAACTTATTTTAAAAGGATTTATGTTTCTTTGTTGACGAACCCTTATCTTATCTCTACCTTCCCCAATATTACTGAAAATTTAATTAAGTTAATAATTTCCTTATTACTAAAAATTTAAGGAGTCTATGATCATCTAATTTTGATAATTAAGCAATGACTTAAGTGACTTTTCGATACTGGTGAAAATGGTGAGATATGTCTGCAACAGAGCAATTTAAATCGGAGTATTTAACGGCAACTATACATTTTTTTTTTTCACACAATATCTTTGTAAATTATGAATTACTTCTGATTTTCTAAATTCCACACCTGGGACTCATAAAAAAATATTACTTTGGCTGTTATGTGAAAAATGTTAAAACTTTTAACTAAATTAATTTTATTATGGTTCATAATCGTTCCCCACCTTTGATTCACCCCATTTTCACTCTGCAGTGATTTTTTAAACAAGTTTTATGATTGTATTCAAAGTTAATTTTACCTTTTTTCTTTACATTTTTTAATTTATTATCCTTATAGAATGCTTTATTTTTTCTAATAATTTTTTTTTTTAATTTCTTCTGTCATATATATATTTATTTTAACATTTACAAATCTCATTACCTAAATTTATTTATGAGCTTAAATACTTTGTTTCTCTGTTTATGGCGTTCTGCATCGAACCACTTTTACTTCCGCTCGAAGTACTTTTTCCAGAAGTTCTCTCCACAGGCTGAGCGTGTAATTTGTTGTAAATTTTTTAATGTCCTCCTTCGGGCTTTCTTTTATATCCCATTCTTCGAGAGGTATACATATTTAAATTATATCGCGTAATTTTTCTTTTTGTGTCTGTGTGGGTGTATACCAACAACAGCTGAAATCATTAGTTTAAATTATTAGAGGATTAGAAAAAAATGAGAATAACCCCCCTCCCCACTTCTTCCTGAAAAGTTTAGAATTTTCTTGAAATAGTACTTATCATTTAAGCTAATTTCTCTTTTAATCTACAGTATGTATTTGTCCTATAGTCACATTTATTCTCATTTGTATCTACCTTGAATGAAACATGGGAAATATGCTTACATTACAAATCTCCTAATTGACTGACATTTTTCCTATCTGATAGACGTTAGATCATTTAATAGAAATTCAATTAAATTTGGTTTTTAGATTGAGAATAGTTCATATATAATTCTTTGAGAAAGAATAAAAAAAATTAAACAGGATACTTCAGTTAGGATACATTTTTTATTTTCACATCTTTCACAATACAACGCTTGCTACTAGTCATTAGTAATAATCATTCCTGTTGGCGTACTGTTCTCTTCGCGTCAAGCAATGAAGAACTAATGCATTGTACAGTGTACAGTACACATTTCACGGAGGGATACAGGGAATAGGATGACAATGAGTCCCGTGTTGGCAGGTAAATGCCATGCAAGGGATGTAACACATACAGGGGAAGGAGAGAAAGGATGTCTGCCGACATATGTGGCTAGTGTCCCTTCCTGACAAAAAGGTTATGCAAGCTGCGCCTAAATTGAATTTCGTGAAGGGAGTTCTGTCGGTAGGCCCCCACGCCGCCTGTAGGGGTGAGGGCCGACGGAAGAGGAAGCCGACAGAGCTCGGCTTTGTTCGGCTACTTCCGTGCCTATCCGTTCCACATGGAATTCCACCTCACTGCCCCCTCCCCTCAACACAATATACACACTTACACGCCAAATGTGACCAATATAAAAGTCCTTCGCTCAGCTTCTGCGTGATCTATGCAGATTTCCCATGATTCATTAAAGACCAAATTAAGGATTAAATTTCATTTACAGTAACAAAGACCAAATAAGTTTTGCTCTAGAAAAAATAATTGGTCGGGAAGGAAGAGTGTTCTACAAAAGTTATATACTATACTGTTTGGAAGAAATAAAGCTCAAATTGAAAAACTATTATAAATTCGCATGGGACTCTTTCAATTCCCACCTATCAAATAAAATTATTATTCTACTTCTTTAGACAATAGTAAGTTTTTAATGAACTTATTAATTAAAACTTTTAATTACTTGGGCAGTTACAGAATACTATGAATTAAATTTATTTTAAAATTGAGGGATAGTTTTCTTCGTACGATTTATTCATTAATCTTTCCAAATCTTAGTGTTCAAGTTACCTCTCATAGTTCTTTGGCAGATTTCCAGTAATGAAATAACCTATTCACGTGGGTAACACGACAGGGCTATTTAAAAATTTACAAAGCATTCGTATTATTCATATAAGTCCNCAACCTTTTTGGACAGTTGAAAATTTTATGGTTTTTGAAAATTAAAAAGCGTAGAAGTCAAATTAAAAAACTAAGTTCATCGGTTCTAATAGTTTTAGGCAAAATAATTTTAAAACATAATAGACTAAAAGATAATTTTATACTAATAGCATACCTCACAATTTTTGCGGATTATAGATGTTAATAATGATATTAAAATAAAATAAAATTCAGTTTTTAGGATTCCTTCTTCTGCGAACTGTTGATTGAGTTCGTACGTTATTGCCTGAAACCAGTCGAAGAGATGAAGTTATTTAGATATTTATAACATTAAAAAATTGTTAATATCTTCTAATGTTAAAAAAATGAATTTAAAACAATTGTATAATGTAATTTATTACCTTTTTTACAGAAATATTTTTAGAACATATCTTCGAAGTTGGGAAAACGATGTTTCATTTGAAATAACTGTCTTTCTGCCTATTAAAATATGTTGAATCAAACCATTTATGGTTGAAATGTATGAGAGGGAATGGGGAGTCATTCACTCTCATCTGTGTCCATAATCTAATGAAACATGGGAAATCTTACACAGCTAGTTCCTCCATAACGGACTTCTTTTTTTTTTACAGTACCTAAGTAACTAATAAAACCTGTTTTATATTATGTTTATTAATTAAATGTGCTACGACGATACTTATTTTATCACAGGAATTATTGTACAATGTGGTTTTCTAAAATTTGGGAATTTAATAAGTTATCTAGCTCGTCCCGGTGGTGCAATGGATAACATTTTGGCCCGGAAAGCAGGAGATCCAGGCTCGAGTCCTGGCTGGGACAGATAGATTTTTTATTCTATTCCCTCTCATTAATTGTTTAAAACCATATTGGTTCACCAATTTGTTTTTATTTAATAAAATACTTTGACCGAACCCTGGCTATCTCCTCCTCCGTTTTCAACAATATTTCCTAGACCTGTATTGTACAATCTGGTTTTCTAAAATATGTATTTAACAATATTTTATAGGCCTCTATTACGAAAGGTACAAAATGAAAGGTTGCTGCAAAATGTTACTTAACCTTTTCCTCTCGTCCGGTCAAGAACTGGACATAGTGACCATTATCTTCATCATTATTTTTGTCTTTTAGAATCAAACATGAACTATTATTTATCTATAAGTATTAATTTAGTTTGTGGTTTATTATCCAACGTAAATTTTAAACAATTAATCAGAGGGAATAGAATGAAAAATCTATCTGTCCCAGCCAGGACTCGAACCTGGATCTCCTGCTCGTAGGTTAGTCTCTAGCTAGTGTGTTGGGAATTTAATAAGTTATCTAGCTCGTCCCGTTGGTGGAAGTGGTAGCATACTGGCCCGGATAGCAGGAGATCCAGGTTCGAGTCCTGGCTGAGACAGATAGATTTTTTTGTTCTAGTCCCTCTCATTAATTGTTTATTATTTATGTATGTTAGCTATTGGGGAAAGGGACGATGTCCTTGATCCTTTGATTCGAAGGGCAAAAGTGCATTGTCACCTGCTTCATGCTTCCTGCATGTTCCCCCGCAGTCGTCTCCTTTCCCTGTTGTAAATCCCATTGGACTGACAGGTCTCCTGGCGTAGGACGACAGTCTGCCGTCACCCTGTCACCATAAATAATAGCGAGCTGTCGTTCGGGAATGGGTGTTGGGGCAGCAAGAGGTGTGGCCCCAATCACGACTAACCCTCTATTCCCCGCTTATTATTACACTTTCCCCGCTCCATAAATTGAATAACTAATTCCGATGGAACACTTTTGCAACAACAAAAATCAATATCTTTATATATCTAGTCCGATAATTTAAATAGCTGTTTGTGTCCACTACAGAACTCAACTTGATTGATGAAAATGAACTATGATTAATAAAAACTTAATTCCAAACATGATATGTACATCCATTTAGGAAAAATAAAGATTAAGAGATCTATGAGTGAAAAGTGTTATTGAAATTTTTCGATCAACTGTAAATATAAAATATGAGACTAAACTGGTCTACTGCTGATATTTACTATTTATTTCGCTATTTTCAAACATGCAACTCAAGTTATGAATTAATTTCAGCTAAATTAATTAATTTTTCTTTATGTATGTGTATATATATANTATATATATATATATATATAAAGACTAATTAGTGCATTTTTACCTTAACTTTATTGTATTGACTAAAATGAAGCGAAATATCAACAACAAATAAGTAAATCTACATATATACATATAACGGCTGAAATCGGTCGTGAAAGAGGGGGTGGGATGGAGGGGGAGGTAAGGGAAGACCAGAAATGAAATTGATATATAAATATTAATTTTATTGTGGTATTTAATCCGACGTAAATTTAAATCAATTAAAGCTAGAGAATATAATGAAAAATCTAACTGTCCCAGCCAGGGCTCGAACCTGGATCTCCTGCTATCTGGGCAAGCGCGTTATCCTATTACGCTACCGGGAGAGACAGATAACTTATTAAATTACCAGCACTATTGTCGAGAAACTAGTGCTGGTAATTTAATAAGCTATCTGCCTCTCCCGGTAGCGTAATTGGAAAATGCACCGGCACAGATAGTAGGAGATTTTATTCTGGGGCTCAAGCCCTGGCTGGGACAGTTAGAACAGTGGCTTGACGTTATAAATTTCAATAAAAATAAAAAACTCTACGTAAAAAAGTGTTGTCTAACAATGCAAATTGTAATGTAAGGATAATAAAAATTTGTAGAAACTGCATAGGAAATTACAGACTGAAGGTACTTTACAGTCCAAATCTAAAGTAAAATCCCTATACCTGTTTATGCCTAAGCGGCAATTAGTTGTTTTTATACATGGGACTTGAGATTTTTTTAAAATGTAAAATGAAAATTTGAGTTCGCTATTGAAAAAAAAAAACTTTGATACAGTGGACGTAATATTTATTATAAATCAATGGAACAAAGAACAGTTTTTTTTTTCCACTTATAAAAGATATATTTATAAATTTTGGTAGATTAATGATATGGAAATTTCCAATAAGCAAAATTAGGGTTAGGTATAGGTTGTTGTTGTTGTGTGTTGTTAGGTTATATAGGTAGTTTTTGGTACAAGTATAGTGGAGTATTGCTATAGGATGCTTAGAAATTCGCTAAGCATACGCAATCACTGCTTTACGGACTTCTTATTAAAAAAAATAAGTTTTATTTATAATCTTATAAATGTAGATGTTTGAGAATGCTGCAATGGACATAATGAGGTATTTATTATGAAAATTGTTTCTCTACTTTGATATTTACTATCATTTAAAGCCATTTACAATAAACAAAATACATTTTTAACAGAAATTTCATTAAACTTTTTCTTTATTTGATAGCAAAATGTTTCATTCGGTTTTCTCAGAGCAATCGCTACTTTTGGATGACTGCTTTCTCAAGACCGAATACGGAAATGAGCAGGGAATGCGGGTACGCAGTTAAAAATGCCCAGATTTAAAGGCTTTTTTATTAGGCTAAATTCCATTATTTCTAGAAATGTATCGAAGGAAGGGTGCATTTTCACTTAATGGCTGAATGCAGTTAACCGAGAGTATTCTGGGGCATTTATTATCCATACTTAATTCTATGAAACTTTGCAATAATCTTCCACCGGAGTAAGTTTCTGTTTTTGGAGTAGGCATAAAAAATTCTTGGCAATAAGTAGCTCTTCCCATTTGAAGAACACTTGAAGAAAATGGACTTTATGGTAGATTTGGACTGTAAAGTACCATCAGTCTGTAATTCCCTATGCAGTTTCTACAAATGTTTATCATCCTTACATTACAATTTGCATTGTTAGACAACACTTTTTTACGTAGAGTTTTTTATTTTTATTGAAATTTATAACGTCAAGCCACTGTTCTAACTGTCCCAGCCAGGGCTTGAGCCCCAGAATAAAATTTAATTTTTCTTCCTTTCAAATATTCACTTTTGTTCCATGACAAAACTATAGAAAAATTAATTCTATTATATTCCTATCCTGCAATTCAAATATAGTATACAAATCGAAAAATTTATTTCAGAAGACATAGGTAGAATGAATTTTCCTGAGAAAAAATCTCCTGGAAGATTCAGGCTCTTTTGATGTGACCTTCAGACGCAGGACGAGTTTGGAAGTTATATGTATGGTGTTGGCGTGGAAGACCTCTAAAATGTCCTTAGATTTCCAAGAGGCATCCGTGGAAGAATGTAACTAGCTGGATAATGACTTCGGATGGTCTGGATATATTTTTCGCTAAAGTATTATCTTCCAACTCTCACCTAAACTTATTTTATGACTCTCATACCTTATATTGTCCGTCTTCCTTGGTTTCTGTACGTCTCCCGTTGGCGAGCGCTTTCGGACACTGTCCATCTTCTGGCCGAATACGTACGTTCACTGTCACGGTCCGTATTCAACTGTGTTTTTCTGTGTGTTAGTTGTGTCAGGTAGCTGTAGGGGTCACTTTTGTCGGTGATCAGGTATGTTGCATGTGCGATTTGAGGGTCATCGTCCATTATTCCAGGTATAAGTTGAGGTAGGGATTAGTTGTAATCCCCTTTGTTGAGGTGTCCTAAGTGTTTCGAAAGTTTTTTGTAAATGTGTTTGTTTGCCTATGGATTATGCTGTCTTCTGTCTTTTTGCGTTGTCGNGTTTTATATTGCATTAGGTCATGATGACTTGATTTTTAATTTCTAAATCTACCATAGCTGTGAAATTATGTCCACTCTTAAATATTTTCCACATTAATAGTTTCCTACATTTGGTTTGCACTAATTTTTTTCGCCTAGGATAACTACCAGTTATTATTAAATTTAGGCTGAATAAATTTAAACTATTTCCTGCAATAATGGTCCTTCTGAGAGAAACCAGGATAGTGGAAGCATACAAATGTACATAATTTGCTTCATTTTTATTTTAAGAAAATCGTAAGGGTTTAGAATTTCTTAATATTTGACCTCTTAGTTAAAAATGTGTGGTATAAGCTATGAAGCCGCGTTTATAAAAATTTCAAGCAAATAAAATAAAAAAGTTACATTTACATTAAACTATTAAATAAGTAGTATTGATTTATAAAGTGGAAGAAAAACGAAAGTATGTAGATTAGATGATTTTAGTTGGGGTTCGGTCAAGGTAGATCCAAAAAAAAAAATACAAATTTTAAAAAAGTGTATTTTTTTAATGGATTATCTGCCAACGTTTCGGCTGACATTGTAAGCCATCTTCAGGGCTGCCTATCACGAAGACGAGAGAGGACGTCCTGTTCCTAAGTTCACATTTCCATGACTATCTATTATACGCTGCAAACATATCTGGAGAACCAATTATTTGAGAATTTTATAAATATTAATTTTCTTGTGGTATTTATTCCACGTAATTTTTAACAATTTTTAGTGCAAGGGAACAGAATAAAAAATCTAACTGTCAAAGCCAGGAATATTAGATTTTTTATTCTGTTCCCTTGCACTAAAAAATATTAAGTAATTTGATTAACCTTTTTTCTTTCCCTCTTTTATTCAGAAATAGAGTTAATATAAAAAATAACAAACATCCTTTTTAGTCTATAAATGTAAGAACATTAAAATAATTGTGTAACTTCAATCAACTTAAAGATACAAGTCTCGGTAACTATAGATCTTTACAGATAGTATAGGCAAACATTCAGCCCCCAGCCAGTCATTTATAAAAATAAATAGTTTTGTATATAGAATATTAAATTCTATATAATTAGAATAGTATAAAATAATGAATATTGGCAATATAGGTCAACCACTCACATGCCTTCAATATCAGATCTATTGCATGGTTTGCATATTTGTTTTTTGGTCGTGATACCATTTTGAAATGTCATAACGCAACTGTTTTGAACGGTACTAAAAGTTCACAATTTGGAATGAATATTTTTTTATCATGCAAGACGCAATAAAATTGAACGAACAAAATCTTAGCAATAGGAGTCAGATGAATAGTGTATAGTATTGTAATACATTCATGACTTAATTCGTAAATATATTGCACTACATAAAAGGTAGAAAGTTCATAAAATATTTCTCCAAATAGCTAATGAATTTACTTAAAGCCATACACGTCATATTGTCCTGCGGTAAATTAAATGGAATTTTTGGCAAGTGAAATCAAGTCAGAGGGAAAAACTGTAATGACCTGTTTGATTATAATTTGTCAAAAGTGCACATGAGTGAAACATATGTTCACGTAGGCTTCGACGGTCGTCAGATTTATTTACCGTTTCTTCTTCCGGGTTGGACCGTATCAAGTTGTTACGGTCCAACCCGGAAGAAGAAACGGTAAATGAGTGAAACAGTTTTAGTTGTTAGGGAAAATGTTTTGACCAATCAGACTAAAATTTATTTTCTGCAGTCAAATAGATCATTGTCAGAGCAATGTATACTCTATCGATTACATTGGACAATCCCCAAAACTATGTCTGCTGTCAGTCACCATGCTCTGAGCAGTAGTTCTCAACAAGAACCACCAGCATGACCTCTGTAAATAAAGTCACAAACCTCTATGGTGTCTGTATCGGGGGTGGGAGGAAGCAAACCTCTGTGGTGGTGCAAACCTGGTGTGTGTGAGGGGGGGGGGGGTGAGTAGACCGCTTCTTCACTGATTGCCCTGGGAATCAGGTGGTTCCTATTCGCATCTGACGCTCGACATCCTAGGAGAATTAGCACTGACTTCAGCAACCTATTTACTTGGGAGTCAAAGATTTTTTTTTTTTTTAATTGCATCACTTATTCAGAAAATAGAGTTCGTTAAAATTTGAAAAGGGCCATAGGACAGTTTCTTTTTTTCTCATAGAGGCAGGCTGGAACTATTTAAATTTAAACCATCATTCCTGAAAAATATCTGCAAATATCTACTTCTTTTGCCTCTCTACAAATATATATATATATATTCAAGCCACTNAAAAAAAGACAACTACCGGTCATAATGTATATTACTTAAATTTATTTAAATCAAAAATTTAATTAATGCATTCATTTCTGAATTTATATTAGAATGAAAACTTTTAAATTTAGTTCTTTTATGTGGTTAAAATATAGGTACCTTAGGAATATAGAAAGAACGACACTGATGCAAGAACTCTTATAAATGCACTTGTTTCAATTTCAGATGTCATAATTTATATTAAAAATCATCAAAACGTATTAGTACACATCTATCAAGGATGTTAAGGATATAATTATTTGTTCCCAATTTATACCAAATTAAAATCTAGAAGATGTCAATATAAATAATATTAAACCTACTTATCATAAGTGAAGAATAACAATCCTGAGGATAGCTGGGAGTAGACTATACTTCTGTCTATTTCCCACGTCCTCTTAACTATGTTCTCTTTCTCGGCATACATGCATGTATCATTTACTCCCTCATATTTTTCCTACACATTTTATTCTTCCTTACCTTGTGAAGTTTGGGGTCTACATAACTTAGATGAGAGTATTAATTCCAATATTTCTCCCCTTCTCGTTCATTTTTTTTCACCTTTTTTTTCTGGTTTCATGATACAGGAAATAAATTATAAATATTATTTTTCACTTTACACACTACTTTTGTATCAGTCCTCTATTTTCAACTCTCTGTCTTCTTCCCGTTCTTATTTATTTTCGGTACCTGTGTAGTGTACAGCAGTAGCTGTGGTCTATCCCTGCTTATAGTAAATTTGATACTCTACATATTTTTTATTATTGTGTTCATTATTATAACAAATAAAGATACTCGTATAAAAGAGTATCATATATTTTTAAAATTAGTATCGTAATATCATACATAAGGGTTTTACTCTTAGTTAATATATTTTATAAAATCTCTAAGTGGGGCGCCAGGGTAGCTACCTTGGAGTTCATGGGATCTATTCAGGTCTCGTGATCCTAGCGCTGCGGGTTCAAATCCCGAAAAGCTTTATCGGTAAATAATCACTTGCCCTGAGCATGGGATGTTTATAATGTGATGGAATCTGTAGATAGCCCCTTCCTCCATGACCCTAAGTGGTTGAAGGAGAGACTAACACTTATTAAATAAAGGGAAAAAAAAGTCTTAATGATATGGAGAAACTAAGTATTGGTCAGGTAAATTTTTCTTCTAGGACAGTAATAAAGTTTTAAGTATTTATACACAATTTTTATGCGTAATTTCATCCATTAAACTCATATAATTGCGCATTCATCACTAAGTAGTGTGATTCCTACTTATAACACCCACACAATTATAGTTGTCGTTTTTTTGTATATTTCCAATTGATATCTACTTACTCTGAAAAAATATTGGTGAATTATTTCTTGCTTCTTAAGGATTGCAACAAGATCGTTTACTACATTTCTGTACACAGCACTATCAATCGTTCACACAGTCAATGTGACGCGATCCAAACCCTATGAAGTATTTAGTTAACTTAACTTAAGATGACTTAGAGCAGGACATAATAATTTCTTAATTTTTATATTTGTCGCCAATGTTTATATATATATATATATAGCCTCTTTGTTTGAGGAAGAGTAACCTGAAATAGCAAGTTCAAAAGGAGAGTTTGTTGACCGTAGATATTATTCTAAGATGATTTTAACTAAAATCATCTTAGAATCTGAAATAGCAAGGTTGAAGCGAGGTTATTCGAGCTCAGTTATAAACAATAAGTCAATACACAGAACAGCTGACAATGTCCATGTCAGTCATGTTTTAAGACGAAGGTACGAAATTTGGTAAAGAGAAAAGTAGGGTTATTTTAGTATTTAATACCCCAAAACAAAGTCGGCCACGATAGAGCTGCGTGACTATGCTGATTTGCCGTGTTTCTTTAAAGGTTGCACTGATAAGAATAAATGGCTAATTTGATCAAGAAAGTCAGAAAGGTAATGACCTTGTGTAAAAGTACACACATAGGCTGGCTCTAGACTGGCTAGGAAGAATGAAACTTTCGAAAAACACTATAGAATTTAAATAATACAGAATTGCATTTTTCGCCTATTATGGTTTATTAATATTTTTAAACAATAATAATAAAGATGATTTCACGATTTAAAATTTTGATTTTCCCCTGATCTTTTCTACCGCTAACCTTATTTCAGCCGAAAATTAATATCAGAAGGAAATATCGATCTTGGCTAATATATTTTAAAGAAAACACCCTAAATTACATTCCCCCTAAATATTTTCCTTTATTTACATTTTTTTTAATTGTAAAAATATTACTAAGTATAAATACTGAAGAAAATTGCATTTTACATCTATTATTTACTAAAAATATTTTCGTAACTCATCATTTACGAAAATATTGACGATTTTTCAATTTGGTCTCTCTCAAAACCCCCTCTTCCCCGCCATTTAATTTAACTCTTAAATAAATACCGGCACGGTGTTCTAGTAGTTAAGGCGTTAAAGTACTGAGTCTATGGTCCTCGTTTCAAAACTTTTTTTCTATGGTCTATGGTCCTGCACAGTTAGTTTTTTCTTTATTTCTATGCTTCTATTCTTAATAGACCAGAGGATTCCCTGTGTGCTCCAGAGAACGCCCAACCCTGATTCCATTTGTCATCAAATGAGAAAAAAATTCCGGCAGTCAGAACGTTGTGCTGACCATACACCTTCTCTAGTATGCCGTATATCGTGAATAAATAGATGAATTTTTAAATAAATCCCTTCATGCAAGAGCCAAGTTAACTAAGAAGACTTTTTTTCTAAATTTCCTAATGATGGGCCCAGAAAAAGTAAATGAATAATTCGAACTTACAAGACAAAAAGAATAATGAGCATAAAAATAAGAAAACTAAGTGGGCTCTACGCTCTGTTGGGAAGAAAAATAGCCAACGCACGTATGTATATAGTTATAAATGAAGAGTTTTTGACCGAAGAGATAGATTAATAGAGAATTTGTTAGGGTTCGGTGAAGATTGAACCAAAAAATACAATTTAACAAAATATATATTTTTATTATCTGCCAACGTTTCGGCTTATATTGTAAGCCATCTTCAGGACTACCATGGAGACTAGAGGAGAGGTATTGTCACCTGGATCGAATCTTCATGACTGAAGAATGAAGATTCGATCCAGGTGACAACACTCCTCTCGCCTTCATGATGGCCCTGAAGATGGCTTACAATATAAGCCGAAACGTCGTCAGATAATAAAAATGTACATTCTCTACAATTCTCTACTAATTATATGGTTTGGTTACATATATCTTGAATATATATCTTAACGAGAGTTTTCCGTCAAATATTTGTAGAGCTTAAATTTTAGGAATCTAAATGTAACATACCAGGTATGCAAGTTTAAAATGTCGTTTATTTCTTAAAATATATACACAGTAATTTAAAAAAAAGTATAATATATTTTATTCAAAGTACTGGCCCTCGCTTTCTACACATTTTGTCCATCTCTCGGGCAATATATGGATACCATTCCAAAAGAATGCTTCATCTTTATTTGAAATCCATTCATCGAGCCATTTTCGTACGTTTTCGAAATTGTTAAAGTGTTGCTCCGCCAATGAGTGTCCCATCGATGAGAAGAGGTGATAATCAGAAGGCGCCAGGTCAGGTGAATACGGCGGGTGGGGTAGGAGTTCCCAACCAAGCGAAGAAATCGTTTCCTTAGTCAATCTGGCTGAATGTGCAGGAGTGTTATCATGCTGAAGAATGACTTTGGCGTGCCTGTGAGCCCATTCTGGGCGTTTTTCGATCAATGCGTGACTCAAATTGATCATTTGTTGTCGGTAGCGCTCGGTATTGACTGTTTCGCCGGGCTTGAGAAGCTCGTAGTCGATTTGATCGATTTTCTCGTTTTTGATCAATAACATCAAAATCACCACGTTTGAAACGTTGAAACCAACGTTCACATGTCTTGACGGTTGGAGCAAGATCGCCATAAGTCTCAACAAAAATTCGATGACATTTAGATGCCTTTTTCTTTTGATTAAATAAGAAAATCATGACATGCCGCAAATGCTCTTTATTTGGCTTAAAATTAGACATTTTTAACACCAAAGAAAGGTATGATACGTCCACGTAAACGACTTAAAAACAACTGACTTTTGTAAACAAATGACTAACAAACAAAATAGCGTTTAGAGATAAGCAAATCCTTCAATAGGCTAAGAGCGCATTCTATTGGAATTAAAACGACATTTTAAACTTGCATACCTGGTATAGATTATGTTGATTAAATATTTTTCGTAACCCTATTACGTAAGAAGATATTACGATTAGTTTGTATTTCGTATTTGGGATAACCTTAATAATGATATGTTACAGCGTATCTCCTTTATCGCTGATTATCCTGCCAATTTAAATCCATCAGAGCCCGCATGGACAGCTGATACGTACTATGATTTACCGGAGCCAAGATAATTTCCCAGGCGTCATTATCGTAGCCGTCGCCTCACTGCCTGGCCGATACAGGTTATCGGATTGCATCGTATCCCGGGTTCGATCGGGCCGCGGACTTGGCTGATTGGACTCTCCTTGGCACACGGCTCTGGCCTTCACATGAGAGGGTAAAAGTACCACAACTTGACAAGGCTACATCTGAATCATTAATAATGGAAGGAGTACTTATCTGTAGACGGAGGCCAGATTTTCCCAGACTTTCCAGACCTGTCAAGTGTTTCTCTTTCACGAAAATCGATAAAATACACTTATCGTCCAGATACTTCATGATATATTATATATATA
>KZ806970.1:635133-650011 GCA_000696205.2 Oncopeltus fasciatus
CTTCGTATCCTTATGGCGAACTATATATATGTTTAAAAGGATTGACAATATACTTTACTTAATATATTAAGTAAGTTTATTATTCTAGTGAACTTATAACAAATTTTTATCATGTTGCAGATTCTTAAAAGATATGGAAGAAGAAAGAAAAGACGCCCTCACTAAGCGGCCACTTGATTTTAGCCAGGAAGAAAGGACTAGAAAATTAGAGACCTCAAAATGGTTGGAACATCACTTTGGGAGTGAATCCACTTCAAGATCTTCTAAAGACTCTGAAGATGAAGGCCCACACACAAGTTTTATTAATGTCACAATGAAGTCGACAAAAGATCCCAGACCAAGTAAAATTTTTCTCTCCTCTCCAGAGCCACAATCAGAGAAGTCTTACTTCAAGGGTGTAAGTGAATGGAAGAGTGAAGAGAGAAAAGTTAGATCCCCAAAAATTGATGGTGTCCAAGTCCTGCCAACAGGACCAAACCACACCTTCAACTCTTCTCCAAGTCCTCCTTATCCAAAGTCGCCAAGTCCTCCTTCCTACCGCACTCGCTCTAAGTCTCCCAGCCCTGCATTCATTGGAGGAAAATTCCCTTCTACCCATAATATTGAGAGGATTGGGCTTAATGGCAGTGACAGAGGAGGTATGAATGGAGGAGGGGAGCGCTATACAAGAACAACAAACTATTACCGACATGAGAGGACCTCTTCTCCTCTTGGTAGGAGCTCTCCTATTGGAAGGAGTAGTCCTCAGTATAATGGCAGTTCTCCCAAAATTAATGGAATAATAACCCCAACCAGAGCCTACACTCCAACTTCAGTATCACCCCCACCTCGGAGAAGAAATAGAAGAATACAGGTTAGTAATATAAATTTAGCATTTAGACCTTACAACAAATAATTAGCTAATATTTTTTGTATTTTATCATCATAAAATATTTTGGCTAGTAAAGTTCATTATTATTTCATCGTGCAATATTAATGTTCGTCTTTTTTAATGTGAAGGAATAATTTAAAAAAAATGTATGTTATGATTAAATAATAATTCATTTAACTATAAAATAAGTCTTCATAACAAAACAGATTTTGTTCTAAGATCTTTGTATCTTTTACTGATTCAATAGTGAATATTTCACCTGAGTGTGAATATGCATGCGAGAGAGAGAGTGTGTGTGTGTGTGTGAAATTATGTTATATTAATATTGTAAATTAAAAAAAAAATATAAATAATGATAAAATTAAAATAATAATTATGATAAAATTAAAACCCACTCAAAATTAATTAAATAGTTTTAAAGGAATCAACTTTTTTTTTTCTAATTTTCAGGTATAAGTAGACTACAAAAGATAAATAAATGATTACATATAAAACAATAAATATAAAATATATGATAAACTATGATTAAATTTATGATTAAAACTATTACAGTAATCAAGAATCAGCAGATCCAAATCCTCTCAGACAAATTTTAGGGATCATTAATCATTACAATAACTGGAGTTCTTATTTAATTTCAATTTATTATTTTGTAAAGAGGTTTTTACAAAGAAGTAAAACATTATAGTGGACTGATGAGATTGAAAGAGCCTTTAACAATATTAATTTATATAATCCAGACTTTAGTGACATATAATTTAATTAATTTTAATTAATATCATGCTTTTCTTTAGTGTCTTAGCAATATTTATATCTTTGTTTCCGGATTGTCTAATTGCATTATCTTCTTGATGCCTGACCAGTTTCATATATTGAGCATTGCAAAAATATTTAAATTATACTGTGGAACAGTATTTTAGTTTGTAATGAACAACAGGACATCGTAGCAAATTTTTAATTCAGGACAAAAGCTCCTGGTTACTATGGTATTTGATACCTGTACAAAGGTAAAGAGTTTAATGATTCAGAATATATAAAGAGAGAAAGTGAGTTCATACTGAACAACAGTTACATTTGTATGGAGAAAATTGTGCCATGATTTTTCATAAATTTAGGACAAAACTCTTCGATAAACCACAATGAGGCCATTTATAGATTTTTATAATGATATATTTAACATGGTGGTAACCTGTTCATTATTGAACCTAGAATATTTAAAGGGATATCAAACTAGTGGCCAAATAATGTCAAGTTTGCAAGAGTTTTCAGAATGAAGTGCCTAAGAAACATATCTGAAGCTGAAATTATCTTAGTAGCTGATTAAGGGAATAGTATAAGAGTTTTGTTTTATAAATTTAGCTCTAAATAATTAATAAAATTTAAAAAATAAATTTACCCCCCCCCCCCCCAAAAAAAAAAAGAAAGAAAAAAGCACTATCTACAACCATATAGTAATGGCAGATTTTAAAAATAGAATGTGCAAACGATTGAAAAAGACTGGTTGCTGCACTACAAACTCCAGACTATAGATAAATATAACTTTGAACAGAACATTTTTCTCTTTTCTCCAATGCGGGATCTAAGAAGAATTTAGAAAATGTTAACAATAATATTAGATGTACATAATCTACAGAGTTATTTCCACCAATGAATACATAATCCGTATACTTATATGAATTCGTCATCATTGGCTGTCTTCGTATCCTTATGGCGAACTTTTTCAGCAGTGGTTTGCCATCCTTGGGCCAAACATAGTCTTGTCCACTTTCATTTGGCATTCAACTGTCGAACAGAGTAGAAAATTAGACAAAAGCTCTCACCATTAGGAAGCAGAAGGCAGTCGTTTATGATGGACTCATGTAAATATAATTGAATAATATTTCTCTTAAAAATTTAAATTAAAAATTATAAATCTTTACCTTTATTTTTACCTGGAAAATCAAATTTATTTATTCATTGCTTAAATAGATATTTACTAAATTCATCCAACTTCATTTGTTATTCAAATACTATGCCTAGGGTTAAAATAAAATCTCTGATGTTTTGAAGTAGAATTAAATTAAGAAGTAAATTTACTATTAGTCTTCACATCCCCTTTAATATACTGATATATATATATAATTCATATATATGTTCAGTTTTGTAACATGAGTATGGGCTGAAGACCCTGAAAAAATTGCCTTATAAAACATAATAAGCCAATAATAACTACTGCAGTGAGACTATCATATACTACACAATCTTGTATGGGTGAAAAATTAGGCAACAAACTAGGAGATGGTGAATTTCATGACAGACAAGATGTCTAGAGCGATGGTAGTAATGGAGAGTAGAGAAGTAGTAAAGGAAATTTGAGGAACAAAGGATTCTTATATGAAGGTTCTCGGTCTAGAATAATACCAAGATTTTTACTGAGAAGTGGAGGAACTATTAATTTTTAAGCAAGTGATACCAGAACTAGTCCCAAGCACAATCATCTGAAATCTTTTGACATAAGATAAAAAGCTTGTTTTTAAAGCTAAGAATATATGTGAAGATAAAAAGAAAAATTAATTATTATCTCAAAGTTATCTCAATTACCAATATTGAGTTTTATATTCTGGTATTTGTTAGACATCAGTTTCTAATTTTTTGAGAGAAAAGGAGAAGTAAATCTAAGTTCTATCAGCCTAAATGTGATAAAGTATTATGTATTAATCTCTTTGTAGAGAACATTGATTTAGGTACATACAGGCCCATTAAGAAAAGGGTGATGTAAACACTGGGCCCTGTGAAACAGAAGAAGTTATAAGAAAGGCGGAAGAAGGTAATTCAGAATTAGAAACTACTTGGCCTGACAAGAATGAATAAAATCAGAAAAGAGAAAAGACACTGTTAGAGAAAGTACGGTATTTAAGTTTAAATAGTATAAGGGAATTTTAAATAATCCTTTAAGCTTTTTGAATCTTTCAAAATCATTAATAAGGCATTCCAAGTTGAAGTCTTGCGAATGTTTTTTTTAAATTTAAATCTTTATGATCTCTCAGCCCAGTTTTAATTAATGTAAACATGATTTAGAGCTCTTGTCCTAATAATGATTTTTTTTTGTATCAATAATATAACTATAATAATATGAATTATAAAAATTGGAAAAAATATCTACCTTGCATAACATTAAAATCTACAACGATGATAGACAATAGTATTTGAGGCAATAATGACTCTCAGTGGTTGCCATGCATTTAAATAAGAAAAAACAAAACAAAAAAAAACATGATTTAATGATTAGTTTATAAAGCTGGTACCGAAAATGGCTTATAGTAATCACTTAAATAACTTTTTTGCAGAAAAATCTTAGAATTCTAGAGGCAGATTTCCATTTTAACTGGAAAAGTCGCAAAGTTTCATTTAATGAAATGGATCATTTATCATTCATTAGTATTTAAATTTATATTAACAAATCCATTCAAAAATATGGAAATGAAATTTAATTTTTCCTAATTCTTTGTTAGAATTTTTCAAGTACTTCCCAAGAAATTTTTTACCATCTTCTCAATAACTTTAGTTAATGTATCTTCTTAAGGAAACATATTTCATATATATTTTGTAGATGTCCTTCATATATGTATGGTAGTATATAAAGTTCTGTCAATTAATTTTGCAAATATTATGTGATTTTAACTATCCCTATAATAGCAAAATTTAGAGGTTTAATTTTGGTACCTTTATTATTCTCCAACTAAATTATTTTTAATGTAAATTATTTTCTTGTCTGAAGACTGCCATACATTACTTCCATTTTTAAAGAAAAAAATATTACTTTTATTAATAATTATTGGGTACTGTCAAATAAAACATTCATTACAATCTTGTTCAATACCTCTTCAACCTCACTTTTTTACATGAAATTTTCTTGCTGTTTTTTAAAATAATAATAAGAGGCTTACAATAAAATAATTTTTTCATTATGCTCCATTTCTCAGCTATAAGAGTAAAATAAATTTGTAATTTCTTTGGAGTATACATTTTTTAACTCTAGGTAATCCTAAAATAAACTGAGCAACTCAACATCTTATATAATTGTTTTAGATGTTCTCTAATCTAATAGTTAAAAAACATCTAAAATTGCTGAAAATAAAAAACTTAAAATCATTTACAAAATTGTACAGTGCAATTTTTTTAAATATTCTGTCTGCTATATATATATATTGGTTATGCTACAAAGTTTTAGTTAAGGTGAACAAGAACTACCAATGAAAATTATGTACTAGGCAATGAGTTTGACAACAGACTTCCTATCACGCAGAAGGTGTATTGTGCTCTTTGAAGCATGAAATTAGACTAAGAGGTTTTATTTTGATTTACAGAGAGAGGAAGAACCTGCTATGGAGGAGCCAGCACCTGACTACTCCCCTACCCCTGAGCCCAAGTCCCCACACAGCCCCAACCACCATGATTCTAAAAAAAAGGTATTGTGATACTCTTTTTATTTCTTTTATTTGTATTATAATAGTTCATAATATATTAATTTGAACTCAGTGTAGTCCCCTAAAGCCATTAGTCATTGGAACTTTTAGAAGTATGTTAGATCTGTGTTTTTGTTCTTTTTTTTTTTCAAATTATATTACATTCTAAACCAGAGTTGGCTTTCAAGGATTAAAACTGTACCTGAATTTTCATTGTACAAGTTCAATTTGGAGTGGCTCTGTTCTGTTAAATCCTTCAAAATTACCCAATTTATATCAGACATTTTATTTTCTATCGCTACAGATAAATTACATTATTGTGAATTTGAAAGAAAATAATTAATATGAAAACTCAAAAATAATTGTTTTCCTAATTCTACCTACTGTATATGTTTTTATAAACATATACATATATATATATAAGATGTACATAATCTANATATATATATACATATATATATATATATATATATAAAGCAAAATTGAATAATTAGGAATAGGTGTTTACCTGAATCAAACATTTAAATTTAAAGCCACAATTAGTAATCTTAGTAATTAGTAACTTTTACATGTTCAAATTTTAATTTAATGTAAAAATAAAGGTTGGTTTCATTATATGGTGAAATTTAGCTAAAATAAGTGGTGGATTACCTACAATGTTAGTAAAAATGATTGACTAGAATTCCGAGTAAAAATGATTTTTTTCTGCAAAGGCCGTTTTTTTTTTTTTTTTTTTTTAAGTTTATGCTTAAACTGAACATAGATTTGTTTATTGGAAAAAAAAAAATTCTATGTAGGGTGTAGGGGGGAGGGAATTTTCAAATATTCTTCCATTACGACTGAGGAATTTGCTTAGTCTATTCAATTCCTGCATGACAGCCCTTTACTAAATAATTCCAAAATAATAATAAATTAATTATAGGTATTGGAAATTTTACTTTTTATCTCTTTCTTTGTTCATTTCATATAATATGACTTTGAAAATTAGTAGTGATGGTCATTAGTAGTTTGGATCATTTGTTAAAATTATATTTTGATATAGTAGAGATTATTCAGTTAACATTACTGAACTATTTTTCTTGAAAATTAAATCAAAATAAGTATTAAAGATAAACTTCAATAAAGCTTTAAGAAGGAGAGCCAGCTTGTCCAAAGATAGCCTTTGAGTCTCTCAAGCCTGAAGCTTATTTTTTCATTTCTCATGGATAATCAAATTGATAATAGACTATATTTTGCTTTTGTATATTAAAGAACTTCATTTTATTGGGTTTTATGTTAAAATGTATTTTCAAGTTAATAATTTATGATAAAACCATACAAAAATTACCATTTGTTAAGTTTCAATTAATTAGCAAAAATATATCATCTGATACAAAGTAATACATAACTGATTCCACAATTTATCATTCCCACAGACACAATTTGCTCCCAATTGAGTATTATTACTAGATTAATAGACACGAATAAATCAAATTAATATGCATTAATTAATTTTAATATACTTTTATTTGTATAGTACCATGGGTCATAATGAGGCAATAATTCGTATGGGCACAAATTTACAGATGCAAATACTGTCTTTAACATATCAGTGGAATTATATTCATTATTCCAATTTTATTGCCTTGCTGTAGAATGTAGTATGACCCAAATTTACAAAGAAGTCTATTTTATTATGTAAATCCTTCTCATGAAGAAGGATACTTAACAGTAGAGTATTCAGTATATTTTATTTTTCTTCTTAGTTTATATTCACAGTACTCACCATTAGAAGGTAGATAGAAGGCAAATTGTTTTACTTCATCAGTTATTGGCTCTTCTTTATAAATTTTAGCAATAAGTTTTACAGGCTTAATTTGCCCCTTTTGGCGAACATCTCCTGATGTTGCTCCAAAACATTTGGATTCATATGCACATCCTATTTTGGGGAGTACTTGATTTTGTTCTATAAATTCCTTCAAATTTTCAGGTAGATTAGATTTTGCATCCTTATATAATATTTTTGGTTCGAAAGCTTTCTTGAAATCACTGCTGCATGTTTCTGTTGTCCTTTGAGCACTTGGGCTTGCTGTGAAGTAAAGTTCCGGTTCTGAGACGTATAAATAGTCTCTCACTGTATTCTTTGTTTTGGATTTCTTTAATTTCATTGCAAGTTTTGTAAGAATATCTGAATCATCATATAAATCAACTTCTTTAGTTTCTGGTAAATCTGTTTTCTTTGCTAATGTAGCATTGTATGATTTGATTGACATTATGTTATTCTCTAATTGAATATTTCTAGTTTTTTCCATATATGACTTTGTGTTATAGTTATTGATGCTATTAGTGTTTTCTTCTATGTTTTTTATATTATATTGTTTCTTATCAACACCAGAATGCAAGATAGAATCATTTTCAGAAATTGTTTTCATACCGGGACTCAGTAAACATAGAATTATTTTTTGTGGTTGATTGTTTTTCTTTGCTTGTTCGAGTAAATTAAATAAAACTGGGATATTCTTTACTGCATCATCAGATGTAACATTTATATATTCAGGTAAACTTTTTGAAATTACACTCCTTATAAATAGTGAGACTATTAAGAAAACTAAAAAAATGTTTAATCCTAGGCATTTATATCTCATTCACTTCTTTTGGATTTTATGCATTCATCTTATTTTTAAAAATCAACAGTATTTCTGTTTTCTTACTGATTCCTTAAGTGTAACCCAGTAATACTTTAACTGATTATTTTCTACTTGTTTTAAAGCATAAATTAAAATTGGAATGAGAAGATCAAATTGCATCTTAAGAGTTCCAAGTGAATAAAAAATTTTATATGAAGCAATTATTTTCTTTCCGTGACACTAATTTCTTCAGGATACATTTTCAAACTTATCCCATAAATCCTTAGCTGCTTTAGTTAAAAAAAAGTTCTGTTGAAATGCTATTTTGTATTTTGATTTAAATTAATTAAATTTAATCCACTCTTACTCATAAAATACACACAAATGTCATGGTGATAACTTAACTATCCTCAATTATATAACGTGAATATTAGAGAAAATTTCTAGATTTTGGAAAAATTATTAATTTAATCCAATATCTTTTACTGTTATATAAATCATTATTGCACAGCTGTAATTTTATTGATTTTACAACACTTGATATTTAGAGATAAATGCATTAACAGTTTAAGTAACTCATAAAAAAAACAACTATTAATTACTCAGATCTCTCATTCATTATAATTTAGCATTCTTTCTAACTAGTGATAATTGATATTTCAATAAGATTTCCTTTTCATTATTGCTTTTTGTTTAACAATTTTAAGAGAATAACATTCCTAGTTTGGTCTGGATTCTTACCAGAAATAATTTTTAACCATGACAGTATTAAATTTACCTTAGATTTTCTAATTCTTTACTTAATCACACAGAATATGACAGAAATATGAGAGCACATATTGTGAGCAAAAAGCCACTGTAACACATTCTCTCACAGAGGGGACAATATTGGACACTATTGGTCCAATTTCGCTCAGTAAAAAGCCCTGCGAGCGACATGTCAAATTTCATTCATTTTCAAAAACTGTCAAAAACTCTCAACTCAATTATTGCACTTCTGGGGAATAAGTTAAAACCTGGGTTTACCAACAACTCTCTAATTCTGAATCTTCCAGTCCTTGAGTGCTCTAAAATGAAAGGTGAAGATAGAAATGTGAACCTTTATAACATTATAGTTTTGTTAATTAAATAAATACTAAATAGTTTTATGACAATAAAACTGTGAAAGATTAGAATTCTTATTAGCGTTTATCTTTGTCTCTGCTATATTTTAATGTTATGAACACATTCTGACGTTAAAAAGCATTTAAAGAACATTTATTTTAATTTTTTTTTTAATCTTTAGAGACTAGATGAAGTAAAGAATGTAAAAATATATCATATTTTATTTATTATTTACTGAATAAGACCCTTTTAAACTTAGGGATAGCAATGAACCTAGTACGAACTATAGTACGAACCTAATGCCAAAATATACTTTAAGCATAATCTGAATGTATGGTTCTGTTGGTAATATTATAACTAAATTTCTTTAAGATCTGATGATTTCTTCAATTTTATCTCCACAGTGTCTCATAAAAATAAACCTTCAATAGGCATGCCATCAAAGATAACCACTAGACTATAAAAGTCGGATGATTGACAGGGGGAATTTCTTGTGAGGATTAATTACTATAACAAATACTATATCGAATTATTCTGTTTGATTTTTTCAATTGTCTGTCATAAGAGCAAAAGCAGTTTTCAAAAATTAAACTGTACTTACGTAGCCAGAAATAAATCTCTAATTTTTTTTTTTTTTTTTTTGCGAAGCTATCAAACATTAGATGTATCCAGGGGTTCCAGTCCAAAGTCCTTCGCACAATCCTGAACACTCCTCCCTACGTATCCAATAAAACCATCCATTCTGACCTGCAAGCACCTTTTGTTTCCGAGCTCATCCCTCCAGGTTTGATAAGTTCCACACAAATCTCCAAGGACATCAAAATCCTCTAGTCCTCTCCCTGGCATTCCACGTTCATCCCGACCATCTCTCCCCGACGCCTCAAGAGGAGGTGGCCAAGGGACCTACTCCAGCCAGTTTAGTTAGAATACCAAGGGAGTTAATGCACTGGCATTTTTCTCCCCTTCTCATTCCCTCCTTGACTTCCTGCCTAGTCTCCTTATCCTAGGATAAGGAGAAGATGGGTGCCGGATAGTCTATCGCGGGTTAACCTGGGCTCCTCTCTGAGGACGGGTTACGTCCCGGGATAGACGAGCATGGACTATTATTATGTACCCCATCAAAAATTATAGTGTATGAAATATGTACAGAATAATTTTTTTTTTTTTATCAAGAGTTATATTTATTACTGTAATTTTTTAAAATTTTATTATTGGGGTCTGATTAAAAGAATTTAAAACCTTCTTGCAAGGTTAATTTTAGTCCATCAAGATGTCTGATGCTGAATTCAACGCTGCTCACAGAATAAAGTTAGTGCTTGTTAGTTGATATTAGTTTACGTTCAAGGAGTTCTTGAGGCCACACCAGTCGTATTCGAATTATAATATAAAGCGGTTTCTTAACTGCCTATGAGTATTAAGTACTCGGGAAAAGCCTTAAACTCATTTCACGAAGTAGTTTGTACCTCATACACAGATTTATACTGATAAGCTCGGTATTGAGAAACAGAAAGTAATAGTCCATTTAACGATCCTATTCGATGCCAACAAGAGCTGTACAGATAGATTTCACTTCCCGCTCGACATTATCATAATGTGCAGTTGTAGGAAGGAGTATAGCCTCTTTGAAGGAGAACAATTGCCGGTGGAAGGAGTGTGTGAGTCAGCTGGCAGCGGTGTGTTACCGGTCGGAATCCTGTGGGCCCTCGCGAATCGTAGCCGATCCCATCTCATGTATATTAATGCGTATCAGACTAGAGAAGGCTGAACAGTCTGATTATAGGCCTGCGAGCCCACTCTCGAACGGGAAGCCACTGGTCCACTTCAGACTCTCCGTGATCCTCGACTCGGTCTGCGGGCGGATGTAAGTACACAGAATATATATTGCCGCTAGGGAATGGGGATGTCCATCTTACATATTAGCTAGTGCGAGGCGATCTCTGTCTGCAGGAGCAGGTCTCTCACTTCCTGGCGTTCTACCGGGAAAGAGAGATAGCTTATGCTCCTCTACAGTTCGGAATATAAGTCCTGTAGGCATTTCTTCATGTTCCAATTACCTTGGGGAACTTTTGACACACAATAGATTGTCAGTTAAGTCCTCTCCAGAACAGATTTATATCGGTACTTATCCATAATTATGTAGAGACAAGCTTAAGTACAGGAAGTTCCGGCTTTAGCCTTTCTATTGTTCTCGTCTGTTACTCTAGACTCTTCTAGACACTTCTCAGCTTCCCGGTTTGTAATAAGGTTATGTGGAAAAATTAGCCCCCCAATTTATTATTATATATTATCTCCACATGCCATTCGACGTGGATTCCTGCACCAAACATTACCAAAGGTATTTTATTATTGGCCTGTTCATTTTACCCTACTGACCGACCATACGAGTCCAGTTGATCCAATGTAGCAATTTAGAGCTTTTCATCAGGCGAAAGAATACACATGTTCTTCAAAAGGAGAGTTTTTTTTTTTTTACCGTAGATATTATTCTAGTCATGTAAATGTGAACTTAGGGACAGGACGTCCTCTCTCATCTTCATGATAGCCCTGAAGATGGCTTACAATGTAAGCCGAAACGTCGGCAGATAATCCTTTATTAAAAAATACTTTTTTTTTAAATTTGTGTTTTTTTGGATCTACCTTGACCGAACCCCAACTAAAATCATCTAAAAACACATGTTCTTCTCGTATTTTCTCCATTGCGTCCATGATTCACCAATGGCACGTTTTTTACTATGGCTTAGATCTGTCGGTAGACAAATTTCATCTCATAAATAATTGCTTGGTGATCAAATTCGGAATATATGAATTTAAGCCATTTAATAGCATCGTTATTTCTCTATCTCTCTCAAATTATATTAGTAAATGTAGATTCTCTAAATTTTTGCCTATTATTTATTTCAATTTATAAATATTATTTAGTTGTGGTTTATTATCCCACGTAAATTTTAAACAATCAATGAGAGGGAATACATAATAATAAAAAAATCTATCTGTCCCAGCTAGGACTCGAACCTGGATCTTCTGCTTTCCGGGCCGGTATGATTTCATTTTTTTTTTACTCTCGTTATTTACTTTTTCAATTTTCATTTATAAATATTAATTTATTTACCGTTTCTTCTTCCGGGTTGGACCGTGTCAAATTGGTGTTATTTGCCGAGCTTTCGCACATCGTGTGATGGCTTCTTCAGCCCTGAAGAAGCCATCACATGATGTGCGAAAGCTCGGCAAATAACACCAATTTGACACGGTCCAACCCGGAAGAAGAAACGGTAAATACTTCTGACGACCGTCGAAGCCTACGTGAACATCTAATATTAATTTAGTTGTGGTTTATTATCCCATGTAAATTTTAAACAATTAATGAGAGGGAATAGAATAAAAAATCTATCTGTCTCAGCCAGGACTCGAACCTGGATCTCCTGCTTTAATTTAGTAAGTTATCTAGCTCGTCATGATAAATAGCTAGACAACGTCAGCTACTTTGAGCATAAGACGATTTATGCGTCTTTCTCGTGGGTTAGGCTCTCGCTAGTGTGTTGGGAATTTAATAAGTTATCTAGCTCGTCCCGATGGTGTAATGGAAACATACCGGCCCGGAAAGCAGGAGATCCAGGTTCGAGTCCTGACTGGGACAGACAGATTTTTTATTCTATTCCCTCTCATTGATTGTTTAGTAATAGATAATGATTTTTAAAATTAAAAAAAAAAATGTACCTTTTCCCAGTAATTTATAGTACATGAACGTTTGACCATTGGATTTAAACCGTAAAATCTTATAAAATAAAATATAAAACAACGAATAGATTACGATTATTTTTTTTTAAATCTGAGTTAAGTATACATTACATACAATTTTTCGTATCCAGTAGATACGATTATTAAAAATATTTTCAAAAATTTGAAGTACCTGAATCGGTACAATATGTAAGGAATCGGCAAAAAGAAAGCCACTGGGATCGAACCCTCGACCTTCAGTCTAACAGACGACAACGTTAAGCCCTAGACCACGAGAGGGCTCTGTCACTAATCTCACTANTTTTTTTTTTAAGGATTTGTCAGAGCCCGCAAGACCATCATTATTATTTTATTATATAGTGTTACCATTTAGGGTCATGGAAGGAGGGGCTTTCTACAGGTTGTTACTCTATTCTAGACCCCCATTGACAAGCCTTCATTTTTTTTAAATGAAAGATTGCCCTCCCAATTTTGACAGTAGTTCTAGAGGAGTGTTTGTATTAAATATTTTCCAATAAAACTTCCTTTCTCTTTCTCGTCTCACTATAAAAGTATATTTATGAAGTAATATCGAATAATTTATTGAACTTTATTTATCATTAAGGAAGTAAGGGGAATCTATTTAGTTTAAACAGCTGTTGCGTAGAAGACTTTTTAATATACATGATAAGAACCCTATTCAGAATTTCAAAACGGACATTCTTTAAAATGTACTGAAACTGTTTACATGACAATTAACTTATTCCAAAAGAAGATTGAAATGAGATAAGCCTACTTGAGTCGTGATCTGTTTCCCTTAACCCAATTAATACTTCTAACAAGCAGTGAAAAATATAATGAGTGCTAATTGAGCCCGACTAATTCAAGGATCAATTGGCTGGAGTAGTTAATGAGTTATGATTGTACACTTGTAAGGGCTGTTTAATTGAATGGCCGAAGGTCGCCAGTTCCATTAGGAATCCAGTGGTAAATATGATGCTTGACGGAGGTGGGTGTCGTTGGGCGCTCATTTACCATTTGCCCGCTCTCGGAGGAGCTGCGATTCAGCCAGAGAGATATGCAAAAGATCCTCGTTGGCATGTAGGCTGGAGAGATGGCCTGCTGACATTTACCTAGTCCAGCTTCCTCTTAAGGCACGGCAACTGTCTTCGGGGTGTGCTCCTTCTGGAAGAGACCAGTCCTGCGCCGTCGGTCCTCCACACCGCATATTCCTTCTGTATCCTTCGCCGGTTTTCTTCTCATCCTTTATAGGACACCTTGGCCCATGAACCATCTCATTAGTTAACAATGGGAGAATTTATCCACTATGGTAAATGGTTAAACATATTGTCGAGTTCTAGCTGAAGGATTTAATCGGTACCAGACCAGGTAATTACATTTTACAGATCGCAACTAAGATATGATGGTATCATAACATGAATTAAAGCCCCATATTTTGCTCCTTCGCTATCTAAGGCAGAGAAAGTTCAGAGGAAATCGGTAGAAACGACGATGCCTTATACCTACCTACCCACGGTTGATTACGTCCATATAAAGTGGTAAAATTCCGAAAATACGCTTGTTCTTTTAACAACAAACATTTTTTCTACTCCCACTCTTACACCCTAGAAGGAAAAAAATGGTTAGATCACTGGTGGAGTGAAGAAACATACAAAGCGCTGGTCATACAGAGAATTGGAGCATCGTTTTTATTTATTTATTTTTGTAGCATAATCATTTCTCTATTATTTCTTATTTCATGTCTGAAGATGAAAAGTTGAAATGCCTATTCTTTGTTGCCTAGAATAATATTCTTAAACTAACATATATCAGCAAAATCACAAGTGAACACTGTACACACATATATATATATATATATCGCGACTGTCATATATAGTAATCAAGAACAGGTGGGATAGAAAGTGCAGTGCACACACAAAAAGAAAAAATCGCAAGGAGTAAAATGTTCGGGGACCTCTCGCCCTTTGTCAGTGAGGACTCCTCCCCAAAATTTTTACTTGTGATCTTTCTTTTTGTGTGTGCACTGCACTCTCTATCCCACCAGTTCTTGATTACTATACACACACACACACACACACACACACACACACATACATACATATAAATAAAATATAATC